>NJDD01003445.1:506804-525320 GCA_002245505.1 Calephelis nemesis
TCGCAGGGTGCAAAGCACTAGGTGGGGGGTATCGTATTCGATCGCAGCGCTCATGGTGGCAAAAAATATAAAAATAATGTAGGCTCTCATATGTCATGTCGAAGCAATAATATGTTAAATAATCTCATTATTCCGCTAACGAAAATGGGTCACAGCAGTTGTTGTGTAGTAAACTGCAAGAGTACTGATAAAAATAGTAAATTAAAGTTTTACCGATTTACAAAAGCTTCTTGTTTAGACGAACAGTGTAAGAAATGATAGGCAAGTCAAGTGAGCAAAGTAAGTATCATCATAATGATTAAACCTACGTTTTTCACCTTACAGAAATGTATTTTTCATATTCACGCAAGGCGTGTCGTTTATTTCTTAAATCATATCTTGTTGCCTCACATTAAATTTTTCGTGGATGTAAAATGCCTAAAACAGATATGTGCTTACATTTACCACTTTGATTATAAACGCAATCACATTTAACCTTCCTCACAATTTGCGCTGCTTGCAACTGAGATCAAATGAATATTTAAAAAAAGTAAAAAAAAGTATCTTCATGCCCAAATCCCCGAAGCGGTAGGCAGAGGCACAACCAGGGTACTCACGACTAGCCGAAGAAACTGAATCTCACAATGTGATAGGTGGCAAGCCTATCGACAACCGGGCATATATCCAATCCCGAGCAACGTTTTTTTTTATTAGAAGATTAGAAAACCCCAATTGTCTTTTTGTTGTCTGACCCGGTATTCGAACCCGGGACCTCATACAATCAAGTCCAACGCCTTGAATAATCAAAATGAATAAGAATTTAAAACGGAGATTAATTGCTTACCTCTAAAAGCGTTTTATAAGGTAATTGATAGAAGAAGGCGTTACTTTGCGGAAATCCAAACTTAAATTCAAAGTAACAGATGTTTGATTTCGAGAGCTTAAAATATTGAAGTCTGTCCTTGTTTTGTGCTTAATTTTTCTACATCGCGGATATGTCCAACAGATACCAACAATTTTTCTTACAAACGGTTTGTGGTTGAAATTTTATATTGTGGGCGATACTCATAAACACTGTCTTTAAAATAATACTCATTTGGATCTAAAAACGACATTTAATTTTTTACTAGCGATACAGAATTAATTATGAATGTTTATTACCATTTAATATAATCATTAAAGTAGTTTTATCTTCTTGTTTAACAGTAAAACTATGACAAAAAATAAATAACCAAACTCTGACATAACCAGAATCAAACAGGCTTCTTGAATTGATTTTGCATGCCACATTTAATTTAAATATCCAAAAATTATTTCACAACTCTTTGTCCACCCAAATCACAGTAATTTTGATACTTACAACAAACAAAATAGTATTTTTCAAATACTTTATCCTAGCAATGTCGCCAATCTCAAAACGTTAGAACGGTCAGAGCCCCCAAAGTTGCGAACGCTAGGTGGCGCTGAAGTCGTGCACGTAGCGAATAGCACACTGTTTTTTTCTGTTTTGTCACGCCATAATACGTAAAAATTTTTTTTGGCGGAAAATTGCAAGTTAAATCATTTTATTTGGATTTAGGTATGGATTTCCGCAAAGTAACACCTTGTTCTATCAATTTTGAAAGCATTAGTTAAAGGTGACGTTTCAAGTCTATTATTACGTCTGCATTTATCCCGTCCCCCGTCCCCGTGTTGGTCCGGGCTCTTTTGCAGAATAGACCATCTGCCTTCCTGCCAGGCAGCTCTTAAAAGGCGAACATAGGCTTACTGTCGCTAACACCGTCACATCTGACAAGGTGGTAGAGTTTCACAGCGACTCACCCGGATTGGTACTACCGTCTTCGTCATGAAGTGTTCCGGTTCGGGGGGTAAGATAGCCGGTAAACTTATTTTGCTCCAGGCCTAACATCCCGGCCTCAGGTTGGCAACGCACCGTTACCACCTTTGGTGTCTCTGGGCGGCGTGAATTTCTCACCATCAGGAAATCCGTCTGCTTGTTTGCCTTGTAATATCATAAAAAATAAAAAAAGTAACGCCTTCTTCTATCAATTTAGAAACCATTAGGTAAAGGTAAAGTTTCAAATCTATTACCGCTCTGCATTTATTACCGCTTGTTAATTTCATATCTTTAACTTTGATTTATTATTTACACCAATGAATTTATCAACAGTTTTTGGAATTCCTCTATCACGGGCTAATGGTCCAAAAAAAAACAAACCGTTAAGTGAAAAACAAGAAATAATAAATGCTTACGAAAATGGAAAATCTCGTTTGCAAATCCAAAAAGAATTTGGAATTTCTGGTTCAACTTTGCATAATATCATAAAATCGAAAGAATATATAAAGTTGCAATGCGCTGCGGGTCATGGAAATACAATTAGAAGAACAAGAGGAGTTGCGAAGTTTTCTAGCGTTGAAAAGTGCCTTATAAAATGGATTAAAGAGGATCACAAGAGAAATATTTGCATGTCTGGACCGTTGTTAAAGAAAAAATCCAGAGAAATTGCTTTAGAATTAGGCATTACAGACTTTTCTGCTAGCAATGGCTGGTTGCAGCAGTTTAAAAAGAGACATAACATGGTTTTTAAAAAAAAGAGCAAAAACTTGTATGATACAGGAGTTGGTGATATAGTTGACAAAAATGATGATTTAGAATAAAATATAAATAAGTAGTCTTTATTTTTCTACTCTCTTACTTCTTCATTACGGTCACTCGGCGCCATCCCTTATAGTGTATTTGCACGCATGTGTTGGTCCACAGTATTAGACCAGCGTTTCTTAAGATAGCGCTTGTATGCCGGTACATACCTATAAGTTTTACTAAACGCTGCATAAGCTTATGTCTTAAGCTTTCAGCTCTATGAAATGATCTTGTTTTTTTTTTTAATGTTATAGGAAGGCAAACAAGCAGACGGATTTCGTGATGGTAAGAAATTCACGCCGCCTAGAGACACCAAAGGTGGTGATGGTGCGTTGCCAACCTGAGACATAAATGTTAGGCCTCGAGCAAAAGTAAGTGTACCAGCTACCTTACCCTCCGAACCAGAACACGTCAACGGCAGGAATAGGTAAGGCTGTGGTAACTATCCGGGCGAGTCGCTGGTAAACTCTACCACCTAGTCAAATGTATTCTAAATCTATCTATAATCTAAATCTAGTTGGTTTAGATTTTACTTCAACTGCGACAAAGTATCGAATTACCAGTGTATATTATTTATGTATCTATCTATGACACCTTTGGTGTCTCTTGGTGAATTTCTGACCATCAGGAAATCCGTCTGCTTGTTTGCCTTCCAATATCGTAAAAAATGTTGGTATTCTTATTCGCTGCTTTATTTTACACTAATTTTTCACTTTAACGCTCGAACCGCTTAAAAAGTAGCCTAATTTTGTCCATGTACGTTTTTGTTTAATTTAATCAAAATCAGTGTAGCTTTTTCGAAGGTTACTTACAACAAATAAACGGTTAGATTTTTTTATAGTAATTATTGTATTCTAGCAAATCTGTCGACCTGCCACACACGTCCGTAATTTTACTGTACGTATTCTGAGTGGATATGTATAGGGTGTTATTTTGTTTCGATATTTCGAAACGGGATTCAGTAAAGAAATTCGGAATGTATGTGGCGAACCTAATGTTATATTTTCATTTGAAATTTACCTTAGACTTACTACAATTTATATCTTACTATGATGTTATATTAAAATTTATTTTTAAAAATAATGTTATTTTATTTCTGGTTCCATATTTATTAAGATCTGATTCTTTTTAAAGTATTATACACTAACTAAACATAAAAGTTTAAAAAACATGATTCTAATTATAACTTTTGCTTTCAGACCGACCTTTATTCTTCACATCAAAAATTGGTGCACGGATTATGAAGTTACGAGGATATTGGTATTCCAGACACTCAGTCTGTTCGTCCAGGGTAAAATGGCTGTGCACGGAAAGTCGTCATAACCAATGCCATGCAATAGTGGTGACCATCGGCTGTATGACCGTCGACCGCCAAAATAAACATACCCATCCTCCTCTTTCAAATGAAACGGACTTTGATTTCCTACAATTGTTAGATAGTAAAGATCGCTTACAATGAATTGTTTAAATAAATGTTAAAATGTGTCTTTGTTTTATGTTTTCCTTGTATTAGTGCGGATCCCCTGTGTAAAAAAAACGACCTGGCTCTCTTTTCGTGGAGCTCGTCAGAGCACAAGATAAATGGGTTATTTACAACAAGGGTACTAGGGGTAGAGTGCTTTGCAGCTGCTTGCCCGGGTACTGATCCTCAGCCTTACAGATTTTAGACGCCATGATGACAATCCTGTTTTAGTCTGAAGGGAATAGAGTTGAGCAAACGGCCAACACCCCGGCCATAGGATATCGTTGCACCATTATAATCTGAAGAGACTAGACTTGTCAAAAAGGCTAACATCCCGGACACAGGATATCGACATACCTATTGCATCATTCCCTTCTCTCAGCATCCAGAAAGCTGTGTTCTTGTTCGCTATCAATAATAGCTTAAAAATGTAATTATAAAACAGCGAAATAATTTTTTTCTTTACATTAAAAGTTGAAATTAAAAACAAAGTGTTTTAATTTATTTTATAATATCGCCTCTGTGGTCTAGCGTTTCAGTTGTTGGACTTGACTGCCTGAGGTCCCGGCTTCGAATCCCAGGTCGGTCAACAAAAAGAAAATTGGGTTTTTCCAATTTTTTATTAAAAAAAACGTTGCTCGGGATTGGATTTGTGCCCGGTTGGCGATAGGCTTGGCACCTATTACATTATAGGTTTTAGCGTCTTCGCCTAGTCGTATGTACCTGGTTGTGCCTCTGTTTACCTCTTCGGGGATATGGTCGTGAAGATACTTTACTTTACTTTAATAAACTTTTTTATTTAAATTAATGTCTTTTATTTGTAGTCCTTTGGTTCTTTTTTCGAGTATAAAAATAACTGCTAATTTAATCTACAAAAAAAAACATTTCGGGGTTTTGAATATCCTAATAACAATGTTTTATTTTTTTGCAGATTATAAAATCATCATCTCCGAACGAGGTACAGAAATACTTGTGATTGGAGACTTCCGCTTCGGATTCAGACGTCAAAGTGGTCAGAAGCGGTGGTGGCGGTGTGTCCGTCACAGTAAAGGCTGCAAGTCGATGGTGGTCACCATACAAGATGAAATGGTTTTTCATAAACCTCACAACCATATAGGAAAAACCAATGTCAATTTACCTATAACATTCAAGTGACATATGTTGTTTGTCAATATTCGATTATTATTTTTATATGTGTTTTATTTATACTTTGACAAAAATGGAGTTACACCCACTACTGCTCACTATTCTAGTATTGCTATCTTCTTTCAAGAATCCTGTCGTGTTTTGATTATGCAGATGTACTTTAAAAGAATCGTCTGTGTGGTCTAGCTGTCCAGGTGTTGGACTTGACAGCATGAGATCCCGGGTTCGATTCCCAGGTCGGGCAATAAAAAGTAAATTTGGTTTTTCCAATTTTCTAATAAAGAAAAACTTTGCTCGGGATTGGATATGTGCTTAATTCGCGACAGGTTTGCGAACTATCACATTGCGGGACTTAGTGTCATCGGCTAGTCGTGGGTACCCTGGTTGTGCCTCTGCCTACATTTTTGAGGATGTGGGCGTGAAGATACTTTTACTTTACTTAAAAAGAGGGTTAACATCGCAGTCTCAAATAAATACGAGCATTAATAACATCTTTGGTTCATAGGTGACGAAAAAAAGGAAAAAAGATTTAGCCGTATCAAGTTAATGACGTCACAGCTTTATATCGTCATAAAAATTTTGCCTAAGTTTGGCAATACTCAATGAGTTTTGTCTCTTTTTTCACTTTCTTTAAGAAAAGACAGTAAAAGGCAGGACTATAAATCATACATGGAGTAACTTACAGTCATAAATGTCAATTGAGAAAAAAATTTCATTTTTTTATAATACTAGCTGTCTCGGCGAACTTTGTACCACATTAATTTGATGGCATATCTACTGGTAGCGCCTATAGGCTCCAATCGTGTTGAGGACATCTAGGAACCAATTAAAGGTTATTAGAAGTTAGGTGACAAAGATACGTACAGAAGGATTATATGTATTGAGGTTTCCTGAGTTAAATAGACCATCTGCCTGCCATCCAGGCAGCTCGTAAGTAATTACTACAACCAAGAACACCGGTGGTAAAGTGCAGCTCAGTTTTTTTTCTGGGTAGGGTTACAATGTCTTATAAAAGGTGACATTTAAAGTACCAACCAAAGTTTAAGAAACGATTCGGAATAACACTTTCGATCAAGAAGTAATTATAAATTAATCAATGTTTAATCTTTATGCAATGCAAAATACAAGATGCATAGTTTTAACGCAAACGAACCATAAAACTGGTTTCCGCTGAACGCAGTTGCACAAGCTAGCTGGTGACGTCATAACTCGAACTAGCGTACCAATAAGTAAATAATTTTTGCGGACTGTTTTAAATAAATGTTTACAAAAGTAAATATTACAAATTTAAAATGCATTACCATTAAAGCCCAATCCTCTTATTATATTAAAATTTGGCCTATCCTTTCAAAGTAACCCTGTATATTCCTGCCGCTATAATGACAACGTTATGTTCCGGTCCGGACTTGCAATTCCGAGCACAGGACAGGACCTTTAAGGCATAAATTTATAAAACTTGCCGACCCGACGAACTTTATATCGCATGAAATCGCTTTGTATCAGTATATATGAAAAATTTAAGTATTGTTTTTCCCATGTTCCCGGTTTTCCTCTAACAATAAAAAAAATAGCAAAAGTATAAGCAAGTAAGGACGATTCGGCATACATGAGAAGTATACCTTAAGGTAATGTTAAAAATGTTTTTTACAGAATATCAATTCGTCTTTTCAAGTCGAGGAACAAAAATACTGTTATTTAAAGGGTTTCGGTTCGGCTTCCATCGTAAGTCTGGTTCGAAGGTTTGGTGGAGGTGCGTACGTCACAGCGGAGGCTGCAAGTCACTGCTGGCCACCATCGAAGATGAAGTGGTCGTTCATAAGACACATAATCATGAGGGTGTTACAAAATTGAACGAAGTTTTTGTTCTTTGAAAATATATTTTTTACACAGTATTTCAATGTCCTCTTTTTTATTCAACTTATTACGATTTAAAACCACTATCGGTTCCTAACCATGCTTTGACCTAACACTCAGTACACATTCAATTGAAAAAATGGTAGCTCCGACATAATTTATCTTCATTTTATCTATAAATAATTTCGATCACGTTAGATTAACAAACGAAACAAATCTCATCAAAATCGGTCCATTCGTTCAGGAGTAATGACACTATAGACACAATAGACTCACAGTCATATCGAGCCTTCTTTTTCAGGGGGGGGGGGTTAAAGATAATACCAGAAACATAGATAAAATTTAAATTTATTCTAATTCAGAAGTTATCTTACCATTGATTACCATTATCATACCATCTTCACCATATTTTTTAGGTAAATTTGCTCCTTCCTGGGGCTGGCTAAGACATTTAGGTCATGCTGCCATCTCTTCCGTATAAATAAATTATTTTTAACAGTCACTAGTCATTTTAGGTCACAAGTCGTAAGTCAAAGGCCATAAATCAAAGTCACGTCAGTATCTTGAGTAAAATGGTGGCCTCGTTACTCAAGGTCATTTAGTGAGACTTGGCGGCAACGAGGACAGATACATTACACTATTTTTTTCATAAATATTTCACTTGTGCACTTGAACTAAACAAAATTGAATTAATTGCCACGTAAACTAACTAATTTTTCTCATAATTTACACGAAATTCAATAATTACACAAAAACTACGACCATCTTCTTACAAGATAGCGCAAAAATCCTTTTTTTATTCATAAAGAATAACTTCTTTAACCAAACAATGTTTTCTGGTCAATCATTTTTTTTCATGACGTAATGTTTGTTTTGAAGGTCCCCAAAGTTATGAGATCGTGACGACAAAGCGTGGTACGGACTTGCTTATAATGGGTGGTTACCGGTATGGGTTCACCCGCACATGTGGTCCGAAGTTCTGGTGGAGATGTGTCCGCCATAACCGAGGGTGCAAGTCCGTGGCATTCATCGTAGAAGATGAAGCAGTGGTTTTCAAGCCTCACAACCATAATACCAACAACGAAATTCTATTTTGAATTCAACTCCTTGTAATATAGGGTCACTTTAAAAGGACCGGCCAAATTTTTCTGTAAGGAGATTTTGATATTGACTCCAAATTGTAATATTTTCTTTTATAAACATTCATTTCAAACAGTCTGCACAAATGTTTCACTTGTTGTCACGCTATGCTGTACCTAGTACGAAACATGACGTCACCAGCCTGCGAATGAACTGCGATCGATGCGGACCATTTTTATGCTTTGTTTACGTTTCGTGTTGGACAAACATAATAAATTGATGTTTTTTATATATTTTTAATTAATGGATCCGAATCGTTTCTCAAAATTTGGCTGATTCTTTAAATGTTACCCTGTATATTATTCCGAGTAATTATAAAAAGATAAGAGGCTTATTTTGATGCCTTAAAGCAATATTATTTAAATAATCCATCACCTTAAATGACCTTATTTATAAGACAATAAAGTCGCTTTTTGACTTAGAGGAGTATTTAAATAATATTGCTTGATGACGTCACAGTACGACATCGAGAGTTTGTTAAGTTTAACTAACATTATAAATGCGAAAGTTTGTATGTTTCTTTGTTACTCCTTCGCGCAAAAACTGCTGGACCGATTTTCATAAAATTTGGCACACACATAGAGGGTAACTTCGATAAACACATAGGATAGATTTTATCCCAACAAAATGTTCCTGTGGGACCAACAACGCCGCAGGCAACATCTAGTAGATCATATTTGACAAATGTTAATCTCTGTAAATACTTGTCAAATTAAAACACAAAAATGCATTATTTTGATATTGAATAAATATAATGTATTTCAAAATGGAAAGGTTAAACAAATTTGAAATACTAACTTTGAACAATGAAATAATATTATAATTATTGAAAGATACAGTGTCATATCTCGTTGAAATGTCAAATGTGATCTATTAAAGTGGCCCAACTATAGGTGCACAAAACATAAGTATTTTCCTCGATTTCTCTGGGGTTTAATTATCAGATTCAGACTTGGTGGCGATAGGAATTCCTTGGAAGTAATGAGCGTGGAGACAATGCATGAAGTTTTTAATAAATTTTTGTTCATAAATGTCTTTTTTTTTTAGTCTCAGTCTTCGACTTCATACTTATAATATTTATAATATTTTTTTATTTTTTTACTTTAATGTCTAAGTTTATATATCATAACTAGCTGACCCGGCAGATGTAGTTCTGCTATATTTTTAATGTGTAAAAATAGAGTGAGTCACCCTTACTTAAGGGTATGAAAAATAGATGTCGGCCGATTCTCAGATGTAATTATGCTTACAAAATTTCATTAGAATCAGTCAAGCCATTTTGAAGGAATACGGGAATGAACATTGTGACACGAGAATTTTATATATAAAACTACTGTGATTTGTGGAAATTTTATCTACTCTTATCCAAATTTCGACTTACTTCGTTGATTTTTTTTTATCCTTTTTTTACTTATGCGATTTTTATTTAATTAATTTTATTTTATTTTATTACATAAGATGGCAAACAAGCAGGCTCTCCTGATGGTAAGAGACAACCGTGGCCTGTACACACATCATAGTTGTTATAGGTGCGTTGATGTCGTGTTGCCGAGGTGTTAAACCTATTGTGCAAGTCAACCGGTTACCATGTCCTCAGGACCAAAACACGACACGTTATCATGGTTGCAGGAACAGGTAAGGCGGTCGATCCCAACCTGGTCAAGTTGCTGTACAGCACTCTTCTATTAGTGGTTTTATAGGTAATGACCCATTTAACCTATGTTCACCATTTATTAGTTGACTAGCAGTGAGACAAGTGGTTACTTCTACAGAGGAAGCCGGACCAAGAAACGATAAATAGTAGTAATAGTAGAAATATATAAGAGTAGTTGTGCCTATTATGAAGTTAACCAAAAGAGCGCACTGAAAATGTCTCATGTGTATAATCGCGGTAAAAAGGGTTTAACGTAACTAACAATATCCAGGCAATAAAAATAATTGCTCAATATTTTAAAACAATTACAAATTCACATTACGTAATAAGCAAAAGGATACGATTGCTTACGTAACTCGATATTATTTGACACAAAGCAATATATCGCTTTGAGATTGCTAATTGCTAATTTTCACATCGCCTTTGCGGTCCGGCGTCGGACTTATTGAGGTTCCGGGTCGGGCAACAAAAATATAGAAAAAACATACTTTATTTTTTTTTACTGGCTATGTGCCCGGTTGGTGGTAGGTTTGCCACCTATCACATTGTGAGACTTAGTGTCTTCAGCTAGTCATGGGTGCCCTGGCTGTGCCTCTGTCTACCTGTTCGGAGATATAGGCGTAAAGATACTTTGATCTTTATATATAATAAAGGAGTACTTACCAAATAACATAATTTTTCATAATTTTAAATATCTACTAAGGCATAGCGTACCTATTATCAGACTATTTTTTTAGACTTGAAAGTGAATTTCTTCTTAAATTATTTACTCATTTTAATAGCATTTTTTATAATTATGTAGCTTCATGGCATAACTATTGACGGAATCGATGAGGAAGAAGTAAAAAAATCTCCAAATGCTGAAATCCTTCAGCTGAAATAAACTTCGTCAGCTAGAGACGAAGTGTACTAGTTTAAATACTGTCTGAGTTGAAATTTTTTCACTAAAAGTTTGTACAAACAATTTTTTTATCTATGTACATTATTTTTCAGTTTTTGACTCATTACCACTAAACAGATGGCGCTCCGGACGATACATTGAGATGAATGGGTACAAATACAGTCTTCATGTCAACAAGTATCCAAAAGGAAGATGGCGGTGCGTAAAGCAGAGGGCTGGCTGCAAAGCCATCATTGTGACATTGGAAGATCAGATTATTTGTATCAAAAATGATCATAATCATACCGTATAGACCTTCTATTAGCACCTTACTACTACGTATGACCTCTGAAAGCACCTATATTTTCGAGACACGTGTGAGTTTAAGATTAAAGCACCAGTAACATTAAAAATTTCAAGATTTGTATTTGATTTGTGTGAGAGAGAAAATGAGACTCAGTGGGTTAAAGACAGAAGAGAACTAGCAAAGCTATAGAAAGCAGCAAGTATATTCTTTAGCTGAAATGTATGGGCAAGCTGAAACGCTTGCAATTGTTACGGCCTCAAGACCAAAAAACAAGATGGGAGAGTGCAGAAAGCGTTTGCTCTTTTAATGTAAGGTTTTGAGTTAGGGTGCTAGAATTTCTTTGCATACCTTTGTGCCTATCCTTACGTTGTTGTATGGAAGCGAAAATTGGGTATGTCAGAAAAAGCATGAGAGTAGGATTTAACACGGTCCAAATGAGAGCGCTACTGAAAAGATGTGGTGTCACGCTCGCTGACCGCATTCGCAACAGTGAGATCCTAATAAATTAGAAAGAGCATGCACCGTTCGCGGTAAATGAAATAATGACAAATACAATGCGAATGTGAATAGATGTAGGTGCCAAGGGAGACCAAGGTTGACATTTCACTATGTAATCTCTCGGGGTTTTATCCAGTCTTCGAATCCGGCGTGTTTTTATAAAAACAGTACCTAATGAATTTGGAGAAAGCTAGGCAAGTCGAAGTCCGTGACATTTGGCACGTGAAGATATGTTTGTAAAAAGGATTGTGTTTTATGAAACCACGGTTAAAGTGAAAATTAATCTATAACTAAGAACTATAGACATCGTCATATTGGCCCCGGCTGCTCTGACGTCACCGTCACGTGACATGCGACACAGAGGTCGAAAAATTAAGACGATGTAATAAAAGTTTCACTTTATTAAATAAACAGCAATAAAAAAAACTACATGGTCATCTCTGTCATGTTAGTGTCCATCAAAATATTGTTATTTAGACAAAAATTTGTTCGCTTGTTTCTATGCAAGAGGGAGTGAGAGAGATGGGTAACATCAATAAACTGATAAACGTAATACCATGAATTTGTGTAGCTTAAATTATCAAACTGTTTGTAGTCTAAGGGCCACTTGCACGTTCCGGGGTTAAGTTTAAAAACGGGCTAAACTGTCAAATATATATTTGAACTATTCCCATGTTAGAAGCTAACTTTGAGTTAAATATTTAACGCAAGAACGTGCAAGTGGGCCTAAGTACAGTATTCCAGGCTGACTAAATGAATGAATAATTGCATTTTCATTCAAAATAAGTGTAACTAATATACATTTTTAATGTCAATTTAGCAATATAGTAATTAATACAATGCCACTTCTTGTAAATATTGTTAGGATGTTTAATAAATTTTGCCTTAATTGTTTTTGTATATCTTGACTTCGTTATATTAATAAAGTTTATGAAAAAATATTTATATTGCAGCTTTACTTTTTATTACCTACCCTATACGTATCAGAAATAGATTTCATTATGGTTTAAAGTAACGGCGCCAATAAACACCAAAGATGTCAGTGGGGTGATGTTATCCCCAAAATAATTACTTGTTTTATACCTAACTAAATATCACGAAATGATTTAATTATTTTCATCATTAAGAAACTTTAGATTGTATTTTACTGGTTTTTTTATATTAAGATACTAAAAAGAATGACCACAATGTTATAGATCTGATAACATAATCACAAATGTAAATAATTTATTTTTAAAAATGTATCATAAGTAAGAAAATATTAGAAAATGTTAAATGTATTTGTATTGGTATTATAATAATAAAAATAATATGATGGGTTTAAAAAAATACCTATCACTTTTTACCAAAGAAGTAGTTTTGTTTTAGAATTATATAAAATAAAAATTCTCATTTTTGATTGTATAGTATTTTTTTTCTTTTTTTCCCGTAAAATTAAATGTAAATGAAATATTTGAGCGATCCTCATAATATATACTCAAATTTTCAATAAAATAAATACATCAATTTAAATACTGTAATAGGCAACATTCTTTAGAACTTAATATTAAGTGTATACCTTTGTAAACTTTATTTTAATATGTTATGTATGATTACGTCCAAACTGTAATTACTATATTATACTTTTCAGTTATGGAAAGGAGTTGCAATAACTAAATTGATATGTATATGTGTGTAACATATGTAACGCTTATAAGTTATAAGTTGTTAAAAAAATATATTTTTCTAGTAGTTACTTTAGAGAAATATTTAGTGAATGCTGAATAATGTATGTATGTATTAGTATACTTTTTATAATTAAATGAAATAGTTTCCTAGGCACTACGTAAAATCAAAGAAGTTCCCTTTTACTATTAATAAACATACTTATACTATTATTATTAATAAACACCAAGTAAAATTAGAGAAGGTCTTTTTTCCTGTAGTTTATTAAGTAGTTAGATTTCAGAAATAAAAAATAACTATACCTAAAGATAAATAGTTATTTTTTTTTATTTCTAAGATATGTTGTTAACTGTTTTTTATTATTCTTTCTTTTACGAGTTACCAGAAACGATGTTGTTGGTTTGTAAAGGCTATTTGTACTCCAGGTTCTAACTGATATCATAGTCTTTATGAAATCTAGACACAGACCATAATATCAATTTAACTTTGCTCAATGAGTCTATGTTAATAAAACAGCTACAGTTTAAAAAACGAAAAAGAATTTTGGCGGGATCGAGAGAAAAGATGGACGCATTTTTTTCATAGTAAATGAATTTCGTGGTACACTATATTGGCACGTGGTAAATTATGTTAAATTAAACAACTATGATGCCTAAATCCCACAATTTAAAATAATTTTAGTTGTATTTAAGTATGGATTTTCGCCTCCTTCTTCTATCAATTATGGCGCCATTTTATGTTCAGTTAAAGTGCACAAATGATTTATTCTTGAAAAAGTTAGTGTATCGTGAGTTTTGTCAGTGCTGCCAAATCTCACTCGACGAGCTTAGGTAAGATGCTTCCGCTTTACCCAAGACTCGGTTATGACTGAACATGACAACATGGTTTATCATATTAATATTCCTATTAATATATTATAAATGCGAAAGTTTGTATGTTTGTTCGTTACTCCTTCACGCAAAATCTGCTGAAATCGGCAACATCATGAAATTTGGCACACAACATAAGAGGGTAACTTGGATTAGGAAATAGGATAGTTTTTATTCCGAAAAAAATATTCCATTAACCACGCGGGCAAAGCCGCAGGCTACACCTACTTTTGTGCAATTCAAACCCGATTTTGTTAAATCAAACAATAAATAAATAAATAAAATAAATAAACTGGACAAATCACACAAAATAAATCTAACCCCAAAGTAAGCCAATTATATGCTTGTGTTATGGGTGTTAGTCAACTATACTAAGTAATACATAAAAATACTTAAATAGATACCAGAATAAATTTAATAAACACCCAGACCCGGAAATGCAGATATCTAAATGTTCATCACACAAATGCCTGCCCCCGTCGGGAATCGAACCCGAGCCTCGCGGTTAGTCGATGTAGTTAGGCGAGTACGCTAGCCACTCGACCAACGAGGCGATCAATATAATAATTTGATTAAAAAATAATTCCAATGCGAAAACTTAACGAAACGAACATATTTGATACAAATAAGTTAATGTTATGACAGCTCTACAAAGTGCAATTTGGAGAGCCGCCCTTTGCCCGCGTAGCTAATGGTTTCAAAGTTTTCATTAAAAATTTCATTTCATTAACAATTTGTGAAAGTTCATTAAAATCGGTTCAGCGGTTTTTGTGTGAAGGAGTAACAATCAAACAAACATACAAACTTTCGCATTTATAATATTAATAGGATTTGTTGAAATATTCAAGAGAATTATACTATTTGTGATTTTAGTTATTTTAAGACTTGATGTAATAAGCATACTCTAGTAGTGGCAATTTTCCAACACACTTTAACGATTTAAAATCCGTCCTATGGACTCAAGTAGGATTCTTAGAATCTATTATTATTATAGAATAATAAATGTATTATAATCGTTTTTTTTATTATTAAAAATATTGTATAAAAGTTAAAAAAATTGTAAATAAATTATTAAAAAAGTTTTGAAAGGTTAAAATTACAAGGTGGTAGTTTCGCAGCGATTCCCCGGATTGGTACCACAGCCCTGCTTATTCTTGCCGTCATAACGTCCAATGCTTGCCGTTGACGTGCAGGTTTGGAGGGTTAGGTTGGCAACGCACCATGATTACCTTTGGTGTCACTAGGCAGCGTGAATTTCTTACCATCAGTAAATCCGTCATCTTGTTTGCCTTCTATTATCATAAAAGAAAATATATATTTTGTTCCATTATCGTCACAATATAGATTTGTTAGTTATAATTGCTCATAAAAAGAGGGGGGTTTCCTCCGCGGAATTAAGCCTACACTTCCCTACTAGAAATTTAAAGCCAATGCTCATAAAACGTTGCACTACTTGTAACACAGAGCATGTAACATCAAAATTGGTTTAATGAAATGAAAAGAAAGGTAAAAAAAGAAATGAAATATATTTACTTCCGGAAAATGTATGCTTAAAATTTGTTTCAAAATACTTATTCCTACCAACACATTGAACTACATTATGGTGTGCAAATATGTAACTAACTTAATTATATAGTTTTTATTATTGTTATATAGTTAATATAATTTTATTACAAGAGTATCATTTATTATTTATTATCACCAAGATTTACCTTATCTACCATTAGCTACCACCGTTTTTTAAACCTGGCCAATAAGGAGAATAAACGGCGAAAGAAACTCCCCGGAAACCAGGAGTAATCCCATTTACCTTAAGGTACTTACCATACCTTAATAAAATATAGCATATTAGGTATTTACCATACCTTAATAAAATACCTGATGATGAAATATACCCTAATAAAGGCAAAGTTACCATATAAGCTGTAAGCTAATAGTAATCGCCAACTACCATCACCAAGGGAAGGTTTTCCCCGTGTTCGTCCAGGTACCTGTGTAGAAAAAACAATCTCCCTCCCTCTCTGGCAGCTCGTAAAAGACAGACACATCCTAAATGGATGGCATGGAGTAACCAACGATGCCACTGATGTCCCGGTTGGAACTCACCACTTATCTCATCCTGCCACCATAAAAGGGTAGGGTAGCCGGTAGACTTGCATATTACAATTAGAAAATAATTTATTTGGCATAGCCAATACCCCGTATTTTTCCCCGTGTAGGTCCGGGCTCCTTTGAAGAATAGACCATCTGCATTCCTGCCAGGCAGCTCGTAAAAGGCGAGCAAAGGCTTACTGTCACTAACACCGTGACATCTGACTAGGTGGTAGAGTTTTGCAGCGGCTCACCCGGATTGGTACCACCGCCTTACCTATTCCTGCCGCCATAACGTCATAACGTGTTCCGGTTCGGAGGGTAAGGTAGCCGGTAAACTTACTTTTGCTCGAGGCTTAACATCCCGGCCTCAGGTTGGCAACGCACCATTACCACCTTTGGTGTCTCTAGGCGGCGGAAATTTCTTACCATCAGGAAATCCGTCCGCTTATTTGCCTTCCAATGTCATAAAAAAAAACCCAAAGCCACTTGTAACGCGCCTATACAGGGTGCCACGGTTTTATGATATTGGAAGACAAACAAGGTGACGGAATTCCTGATGGTAAGAAGTTCACGCCGTAGAGACACCAGAGGTGGTAATGATGCGTTGCCAACCTGAGGTCGGAATTTTAGTATTATTAGTGATAATAATTATTGTTATGATCACAGATGGTGCTGAGTAGGTACAGCAGTACTATTTAAATTATGCGCTTCGGCTATATTCGTCAAACTTCGGAAATCCGAATGTATGTTAATGATATCTATATAGAGTTGTACATACACATAATTAATCGTTTCGCTAAAATTTATATTAGGTCAGCCACTTTAAAAATAAAAGTATAAAGTGTAAAAGAGTAAATAGTGTAAAGCCGAAGCTCATAATTTAAATAGTAATACTGTACCAAGTATCACGTTTTATGTAAAAAAAAAACACCATTTACACGTTTTGAACCCACGACCTTCGTCTTATTCTTTCTATGCTCTGTCGATATAGTTAAATCATTTGTTAGAGTTTTCCTGTCTAACCGGCTATATCACTTAATAAAATATGTAATATAAAGGTCGCGGGTTTAAATTCTGAAAAACATAAAAAGTTTATTTCCAGCACAAGAACAGTGCTTAAATTTAAATACTGGATCATGGTCCTTAAGGACAGGTTATATTAGATTTAAAAAAAAATGCTCGTGATTGGATAAGTGCCCGGTTGGCGATAGGCTTGCCACCTATCACATTGTGGGACTTAGTGCCTTCGGCTAGTCGCGGGTGCCCTGGTTGTGCCTCTGCCTACCTCTTCGGGGATATGGGCGTGAAATACTTTTTTATATTAGATTTAGTTCAAATTATTTATTATTACTACTGATTAAATGTTATGTCTACCTGGTTTTAAGCCAAGGTTTAACATAGAACAACAAGTTACTGTCGGGATTTATAAAAAAAACGCATTAGTTCCTCACGAGTTAATTTATTAATTTTTTAATAAATTAATTTAATTAGAATTAATTTAAAATCACCTGAATTTTTAGTCTAATAATGTTTGAACAAAAAACCAGGAAAAGTCATATCTGTAGTAATAATAAAAAATTGGTGTACCTATATATTGATGTACACTACATATATAATATTATACTCTATAAGAAAAAGGTGTGTGTGCGATTCACACACGATAGAAGTGAAACTTCAGTAAATCGACAAAATAATGAGATGAATATATATTTGTGTCTCTTACCTGTCGTTTTTCCGTTGCACCCGTTTTGAAATCACAACGATTCTAAAGAAGTTTCACTTTAAAAATAATTGAGATAAATGATATTGGCAGGCAAACAAGCAGACGGATTTCCTGATGGTAAGAAATTCCCGCCGCCTAGAGACACCAAAGGTGGTAATGGTGCGTTGCCAACCTGAGGCCGGAAGGCCTAAAATTTGTTCATTTATTATATTTGATTATTAGTACACTACAAACAGAATAAATTCATGTTCAAATTTTCTCTCTAGAGTTAGCTGTAAGAAATCTCTTCACGAGATAAGCACGCGTTCTGCATTTTTTTGCTAAAAAATGATATTTCTTTTGTGTTATTTCACTTGTGTACAACAAAGAATTATTGTTATATAAATAACTGTATAATTGTAACTTGGGAAACAATAAAATACTTTCAAATCAAATTATAATCAAATCTATTTATGAAGTCTTAACATTTGAAATACGCACGCAATATATACGTTTGAAGTGTCGATTCAGTATCTTAATGGATAAAAAAAAATTTTATGTTTATTTTTACTTGCATATTTTAAGTAAAACTAATGTAAACATATTCTAAAAATACCATATAACT
>NJDD01003445.1:525374-601108 GCA_002245505.1 Calephelis nemesis
TAAATTCATGTTCAAATTTTCTCTCTAGAGTTAGCTGTAAGAAATCTCTTCACGAGATAAGCACGCGTTCTGCATTTTTTTCCTAAAAAATGATATTTCTTTTGTGTTATTTCACTTGTGTACAATAAAGAATTATTGTTATATAAATAACTGTATAATTGTAACTTGGGAAACAATAAAATACTTTCAAATTAAAATAATGTTTTATTCAACTTCCAACAAGTACATTTATAAAAAAAATCAACTGCTATATTGACATTTTACAAAAAAATCGTTTAAAATTATACTACTTAATATAATGTTATTATAAAGGTAGGCGACACACTGGGTAAAATATTATTTTTACTCTTATAATTGTTACAAACTTATCTATTTCATTACATAATTATGTGTACAGTATGTATAAAGTGAATTAATAAAACTTGATATTTAAATCTTAGATTTGCCTACTCGTAGGATAACATTTAAGCTTTTTGAAGTCAAGAATGATATAATCATACACATATTAAAATTTAATGTATAAAACCCACTAACGTGTAATTAAAAAAATACATATTGTACCTGTTGTCATTGACTTTGGTTATAATCTTAAATCTAAACAAATAATTGATAACAACAATTTCAACAATTTATACCAACATGTTACAATTCTTAATATTAATATTTTAATTTTCATTCGTAACTTTAAAGCCCGGTGAATTTCTAAAAACCTCGCGGTTAGCAACAAATCAATCATTCACAAAAAATTCGAAATTCCACATTAAGGAAGGATTCATCTTTTTGCATCTGGTATTTTTCCAAAGTTTTGATGTACGTACCTATTGGTAGCACTCAACATCATATTAAAACGTTTAGCTATTTCGCAAGTTTAATAACTCTAACCTCTACTGAAACAGGAGCCAGGCCGGCAAATGGCAGCCAAAACAACTACTACCAACTTGCAGAGCCAGCATGCACCTCCATAGAAACTCATTTTCGTCTTAACAAGATTTGTCATTTTTATAAGTTTTTGATGTTCTAGATACATGATCAAATACTTTATTCGTATTTTTTTAATTAATTACTAAATGTATATGTCTATGTTGCGCATGCTAGGCCTGCTGTTTTACAAAAAAATGGCAGCTACGTTGCAAAGAAGTACAATAGTCGCATACATATTTGCAAATATAACTATTTCAATCTCACCAACCGACTCCAGAAAAGAAGAGAGTCTAATTCAATTTTTTTTGTGTTTGCTACACGATTGATCGGCCAACGACCAACAACGGCAACAATAAACAAATTTTGATGGTTCGTTTTAGAAAGGTAGGTTACACCTCGGAGATTATCTCATAAATATAATTAAGATCAGAGATCAGATAATAAATTTTATTAAGATCAGATAAGGGGTTTGTCAGTTTTTTTCTTACTTTTCTTAAACATGGAAAATGTATACTTTATTAAGTATAACTTAAGAACCAGTCTTCGGGTCATAATAAAATTTAAATGAGAGCATGACGAAATTAACTTTAAAAAAGGTTGATTACCCTTTTTTCTCGACTTTGTTATGAAATCAGAGTTAGTTTTTTTGTAATTTTACTGTGCTTCAACTGTCTTAAAACTAAATTTCGTTGTTATATTATTAAAGTTTAGTCTAAAATAACGGTGGCAAGATTAGAGAAAGTGGTAATCTAAAAGAGTTCTTGATGAACTCGAACATATGCCTGGAATAAACTAGTAATCCAATTTAGTTAATTAAAGCGGGTAATGGGGTTGTCACATCTATGTGTCAGAAATATAAATCAATTACATGAATTAACCTAACCCCTTATCACACAAATGCCTGCCAGTATTGGGAATCGAACTGGAGTCTCATGACAATTCCACTGCGTTAGACGCGTACGCTGACCTCTAAAAAAGCTAACTATACGCTTAAATATTTTGATTCATATATTATATTAATTTGTTTATTTATAAGAGATTTTAGCCTTCCTTTTCACTAATTCAAACTCTCAAAAAAGTAGAATCTAAATAACAAAATGGTATTAACCTAAGCTTAAAACATACTGCCTTATAAATTAACATAGACTAAATTACTTCAAGGTTTAAGCTAAAAAATATAGTCATTAGTACATGGGTACAGCAAACAATGTGATCGCTTAGACCTACACCTTGGAGTATTTCTAACCGACTTCCAAAAAAGGGACGAGGTTATATGTTCGCCTCCTATATTTTTATTATGCAATACTAAATATTGCTACTAATTATTAGATTTCTCCACATTTTGAGAAACGATTTCAAAAATTCCTTTTTTAATAACGTACCTACTTTGGAGACCATAGTTACTAAGTCTGGATCTGGACCCAAGGAAACCGAGCAAAATAGTATTATTTGTGCAGATATAATTAACAAAGCAGATATAAAATGCAAATATGGATGACAGGTACTCGGGAAAACCTAGGTTGAGAATCCACGAGGAAATTTCCCTACTATTATCCAAGGTCCCCACCTTGGATAATAGTAGGGAAATTTCCTCGTCCCCACCTTGGATAATAGTAGGGAATGAGACATGAGACCCCGGAAGCGGCGTGTTTGTATGAGAAGGATAATGAACGTGGAGGAAACCAGGCAGGATAGTGACATTAGACACTGTATACTCTCTTCCTAACCCGTAAGGGTACTTGGCGTGAAGATATTTAGACGACATAATATAGACATCCAAGTTGGTGTTTTGTAGTTTTACTGTTATTAAATAATAGTCTATATTTATTAATAAGTCGAATAACAACTACTTAAAGTATATATCAAACTAAATATCAACATTCATACACTCTTACAGTAGCACTATTTAAATTATGCGCTTGGGCTATATTCGTCAAGCTTCTCAAATATCTTTATAGAGTAATTATTACACAGTTAATCATTTCGCTTAAACTTAGACTAGGTCTGCCAATTTAAAAATAAAAGTATAAAGTGTAAAAACAGTAAAAAATGTAAAGCCGAAGCGCATAATTTAAATAGTAGTACTGTAACGTTACAATAGTTTTTTAAATATTATTCACATTGAAACTATAAGTATTTTTGTCAAATAAATTTACAATTTCAAAAAATAATAATTTGGTTGCATTTTGGTCTTAAGTACAAAAATGCTCTTAAGAGCTACTTAAGATTATGAAGGCATTAACAAGGCAATGAGGTAAGAATCTTGTGCATTTTTTATAACAAAATTAGTAGAAGAATCGACATCGCCCTATAAAACCGACTAATAAATTTAGTATATCAAGTATATTAAAAAAGAGTTGCCTCAAAAATCCTGGGCAGAATACTTTTTTTAATTGTTTTAAGAAAAATATTTTTTGTAATGCCTGTTGATTTTGCAGGCTACCTTATGGCAATGTGTTTACATTTGTTGTTTTTTTTATTATCCAATCCCGTGAAAGTAACTGGCTTCGACAGATGTAAAATTGGCTACCCTGATAAATAAATAAAAAGCAATCCAATTTCGACACATTCTTTACGCCTTATACCTACTTTAAGCCGGAATAAAACTTTCCTACAATTTTAATACCATTACATTTAGTGAGAAAAAATAGTCTAGGATTTTTAGGCAGCCCACTTTTAATACATTTTCTGATATACTACATTAGTTATAACATAGGTTTCATCTTATTATTATTAGGAAGCGTAGGTCGACTTAGGTTAGGATTTTTGACATTTTTTTAATTAAGAACAATCGGATAAAATACAAAAAATTTTAATTTTCATTACTATAGACATCTAACATTACATTTTATATTAGTACTAATTTATTTTTATTAATTATTTTTAAATAAATAAGACTATGATTTCAAACATTGAGTAATAACGACATAGTACTTAACACTTACAGTAATTTTCATTTACTATTAGAAACGGAATGTCAAACACGAAATCCATAATAAACTAACTAAATTATTTTATAATGACGTTACGTAACTATAATATATATTATACTATATATATTATATACTATATATATTATAGTAATAAACTAACTTAATTTCAACTTAAACTTAATTTCAATAAAGATATTGAGAGATAATTAATACGTTTATAATTTGCATTTAAGACTTTGTACGTCCCAAATATGCCGATTCGTCCTCACGAATATCTGAAACTCGTGAGAGCGGATAATTGATAATACTCGTAACTTTTTATGTTCAACCTGATGTTATAGTCTTTATTGCATTGTGATACTATCAACTTAACTTTACACTTACTTTAGTCTTTATTATTTATATCACAGTTTGAATTTAGTATGAGGTCAGTTTTTCAAAAAACCGAAAATTTATTTAAAATTGAATTAAAATTATTATCTGTATTTGCAGGCGTGCACGCCAATAAATACAGTGATGTATTTTCATTTATTAAAGAAATAAACGATTTTAGAAAAATTTGAGCTCAAAGGTCTAGTTTTAGATATTCGTAAAGACGAATTGGCATATTTGGAACGTATAAAGCTTTAACTTATCATACCGGAAATTAGTATCGCCATAAAGAAATAGTTTCTTTTGCACAAGTTTTCTTTCATTTCATGATTTTGGATTTCTAATGCTTTGGGCAATTGTTTCCATAAAAAATGTCGTCAGCATGAAAAATAAAAAAAATAAAACACAAATTACTTGATTCATCAAATCATTTTTGATTACATTCAATTCATTCTTAATCTAGGGTTGTCAAGCAGACATAAAACTATCTTTGTCCAATTTCATTTAAATACAATAGTAATATAATAGGAATGTAGATGAATGTAGGTACCCGGGGTGACCTAGGTTGAATTTTTACGTCCAAATCATTTGGTATTATCCGAAGGTGCCAAGAATCTACGAAACCAGCGTGTTTGTATATAACGAACGTGAATGAAGTTAGGTAAATCTGTAAGGATTTACAATCGACACTCATTGCCTAACCCACAAAGGTGAATGCAAGGGTGGGGTGGCGTGAAGATATGTATTAAGATTAAAACAGCGTGCATAAAAGAATGTTTGTTACGGCTAAATTTCGAAGTCTGGTTACAACTAGATTTAACCGGTCAGAAACAAAATTTAACGTTACCTTTGCTAGTGGAACGTGGTTATAACTGGATAAACCTAGTTGAGACTGGACTTCGGAGTTTAGATGTAACGAATTAATTAATTTAACCATTATTTTAGTAGAGAACCACTCAAATCATTTCTTCCGAATCCCATCATGGTGGTGGACATTATAAAGGCGTATAATGGCATCATTCAGTGTGGTCAACTTCGCTTTGCAGCCCTTATCACACTTATTACAGACCCAGTGTATCTCTTGTCTCTGGTTGACATGTTTTGATCGTTTTTTGAATCTGTATTCGCCGAGAATTATAATGGCATTGCCGTGACGAGACCAGCTGTATTGCGGAGTTATATCTGTAATACAAACATTCATTTAATTAAGCAAGCGGCTGGTAACCGTGACTTGTGGCGCTCTTTAGGGGAGGCTTATGTCCAGCAGTGGACGTCCACGGCTGATGATGATGATGATGTAGATGACCCTACTAATCTCCCTTAAAGGAGATATACCATTTCCTGTTTCCTGTAAATGTTTAAAAATACAAACGACGATTTCAAAAACATATTTCAAATCGTGTCAGCTTAGGTGTACCAGTGATACAATTATTTAGAAAGACAGCACCTACCTTCCTGTCGCCATAACGTCAGTACTTGCCATTGACGTCTTCCGGTTCGGAGGTAACCGGTAAACTTACTTTTGCTCGAGGCCTAACATACTGACATCAAGTTGGCAACGCACCATTACCATCTTTGGTGTCTCTAGGCGGTGTGAATTTCTTACCATCAGGAAATCCGTCTGCTTGTTTGCCTTCCAATGTCAGTAAAATAAAATTAATGAAATGTAAAAAAAAACATAGGTAACTCTGTCAGAACAGTCAGAACAATGTAAAACCACTGCGTTGCTCAAATCGAAAAAAGGAAAAGGGGCGCTTACTAGATGTAGTGGAAACGCACATTATATTTATGTATTTGGGATGCTGCATATAAAGTTATGAAGTAAATGAAGAAAGCGGGTCCTGTATTTCTAAGGTAGAAACCGAAGAAATGAGATTGAGAGTATTGACCATGAGGAGAATATGCAGGGTATGATAATGATCCGGTATTGGTCATGTCCTCATAAGGTCCCGGGTTAGATTTCCGGGTCAGGCAACGAATAGAAATCGTAGTATTCAAATTTCTAATAAAAATAACTTTTGTCGGAAATTAAGTATTTAAGTCCGCAGTCGGCGCTAGGTTTGCCACTTGTCACGTTGTTGGACTTGGTGTCTTCAGCAAGTCGTGAGTGGCCAACTTGCACTCTTGCCTACCCCTTCGGAATGCAGCCGTGAAGGCACTTCTTGAAGTGAAAATTTCTTTAGCAGCGTTGCGCACTTTTTTTGGAAATGGTAAAAACTCGCGTCAGGACACGTGACCTGATTCGTAAAACAAAAATTCGTAAGACGGCGCAGGGAGCTTGTGCGAATAAGATGGCAGAGGCCGCTTGCGCGAATGTTCGTGTTGTCATGCTTTTGTACGATAATACAATAAATGTATATTGTATTCTACCACATAAATGATAGTATTTTTATACTGATAATTAAAGCAATTCGTGCAAAATTATTCCCTAACCATTCCAAAATACCAAAAATGCACAACGTTAATATTCAAATTTTCACTTCTGCTGGCACTACGCACTCTGGTAGTCATTTTTTTTTAATGTTACTGAATTTTTGCAATTTCTGGGTTTTACTATTTAACTTAAATAAAAAACAACAATATAAATAATCTATTTTATTTTCATGCCAACTAAATTAAGTTTTAAATTTTGAAAAGGTCGGATTTTACTCAATATATATTTAACATCGAGCAATGTAAAAATCATAATAATAAAAGTAACTTAAAATAAAAAAAATCTTGTATAAAAAATTGTCGTAAACGATTGCTTTTTTTTAATAGCTTTTACCCTATAATACATTCAGAAACATGTGTACAAAGTTTCATGATGATTAGTTAAGTAATTTTCACGTGAAAGTGTAACAAACAAACTTATATTCGTATTTATAATATTAATAAAAACATATTTATGGACGACATCGGAATAAAAAAAAAACTTAAATTATACTGTGGGTACTGAAATATATTATCATACTGGACTATTTTTTTGATTTTTTATTATGCGTACATTGAAGTATACATAAAAATCAAATTTAAATAAATATATAAAGCATTAAAAAATATGAGTAGGAAGTATTATTAGTATTAGTATTAAATTATTAAAAAAGTATTAAGTATATTAGTATGAGAATCCTGAGTCCGGCAACAAATAGAAAATGTGGTTTTTCCAATTTTCTAAAAAAATGTTGCTTGGAATCCCAATCATATCTAATCAGATATGAGCCCAGTTGGCGATAGCCTTGTCACCTATCACAATGTGGGACTTAGTGTCTTCGGCTAGTCGTGTGTGCCCTAGTTGTGCCTCTGCCTATCCCTTCGGGAATGTTGGCGTGAGATACTTTCTTCTTTGAAAAATAATTACAGTTCAACAATTCTATTCGCAGTGATCAGAACCATGGTATCTTTCGGTGGCCATAGCTCAGCGTACAACAACTATGGACTTGAAAAACGACTTACACAGGTTTACTGGTAAGTAACGCATAACTTTTCTAGTACTTACTTACTACTTACTTTTCTAGGACGGTCTTCAAAACATCAAAAGCAACAACATGGCAACAATTTTTGTTCTGCAACTTTTAAAAATTCGCGATAAAAGAATTTGGTTCTCCATACATGTTGTCAGTATTTTGTCCATACTTGTTTGTATAGAAAACCGAATTCTTTTTTGGCTGTTTTCTAAAAGTTGTATAACAAAAGTTGTTGCTTTTGATTTACAAAAGCCGGTTATGCGCTAGTTACCACTAACCCTGTATATACGAAATATTTTCTTTTATTACAATACAAGGTGCCATAACTATTTTTTTTTTCAAAAATTATGTTATATTTAAGGCACTTGACAAATACGAATACTATTATATAAAACATGCTCATATGATGTACTTATTCATTCATATGTAGCAGAACAAAATTTAAATGCAAAATCCGATTTCAATAATCAAAAATACAAGATACATAAAAATTAAGAAGATAATTTTACCGATGTCCCTGGGATTCCATCATCGGATCCAGACTTAATGGCAATGGGACAAAAATACACATATTTTATTCTAACTGTCCAACCGCGACTTCGTCAAATTCGCTTTGACGAAGATTTTTTTCTTTTACTATTTTTTTAAGATTTTCATAAAAACTTTTATCGTCTATAATAGTCCCAGGTTATGTTTCAACTTGGGTCTTTGCATCTATGTACATATAAAAATTTTAACAAAAGCGCATTATACAAAACTGACCCCTTGAATATTTTTAAAGAATCTGTATTTGATTAATTAAACAGAGTCACATTTAAAAGACCAGCTAAAATTTGAGACAGGGTTGGGAATTGAACGCCTTCGATTTCTTAAGTATTTATTTAAAAAAAAGTAATATTTTTTCATTTCACGCTATATTTAGCGTGATACAACCGTACAACAAGTATGGTTACAACGTAAATAAAGCATTCAACTGGTTTCCAGTGACCGCTTTCGCATGCGCGGGCTAGTGACGTCATAATTTGTTTTAGGTACGACATAGCGTGACAACAAGTAAAGTATTAACGCGGACTATTTTAAACGAATGTTTGTAAAAGGAAATATCACAATTTGGCAATAATATTTAAAATGCATAATCATTTTAGCTTTAACTCCCTTGTATTCAAATTTGGCCGGTCGTTTGAAAGTAACCCTGTACAATCTTATGTATTATTAACAATATCGGTTACTTTCTTTTACCAGATGCGTAAATTTCTACACCAATAATCAATTCGAATAAGTACTCGTAACATATTTACATACTAACACCTTTATTAAGGCAGCAAAACCATCGTATTTTTCTTGTCTTTCCATATTATTCAAACATTAATCATAAAACAACGCCTTTTAACATTGATCCTTTTAAGCGTTTTTCAACATTTCATTCTAAAAACTCACCTAAAATAGGGAACTTTTTGTGTGTATTATTGTGTATATTTATCTGCAAAAATTTTACGCACCATCATAGGCTGCATTCCTACGTCTATGCATTTTTGAAACCTACAATACCGACAGTAGGCTCTTCTCTCCTTCGTAACCTTACATTTCTTCTTGCGGCAGTCGTATCCAGTGTGTTTGCTTTGCTGGAGAGTCCTTTTGAAAAATAATTTACAAGACTCACATGTGTGGACTCCGTAATGTACGCCAGATACATTGTCACCACAGACTGGGCATTCACTTTGATTTGAACCTGGTGATTAAATATAAGAAAATTTAGAAAAAAACTATAGATATACAGGGTTACTTTCAAAATAGCGGCCAAATCTTAATGTAAGACTAAAATGATGGTGCATTTAAAATATTAAGTAATTGCCAATTATATAATATTAACTTTTGTAAAAAAAAATTAAATAGGTAGTATATGAGTCATGACGTCACCAACCTGAGCCTGCGATTGCGATCTACGTTTACGTTATATTCGTGCATTTTTTATTTTGCGTCGGATACAATTATCATTTGCATTTTTTTTACATTTTTTTAATTTTTTTTACTACGAAACTGGCAAGTGTTATTGATTCCAAAGCCTCTCTCAAAATTTGGCGGGTCCTTTAAATTTTACTCTGTATACTTACACTAATATTAAATTTGCATTGATATTAATTCACGTATATATAATTTAATTCTAGTACATATTAGCTACAACTATTTATAATTATCGCTATCTTCATTAAGAGACAAAACGCGTCAGTTAATTACATGTCAGTTTAAGGGCGTCTAAGGCTGCGTTTCCTCCAGAGATGTACGAGGATGCGTAGCGAGGAATGTATTTGTAAAGAACTAATAGAATCGCGTAATTTACCTAGCCTCGGTCAGCACAGCTCTATGGTAACGATTCTATTGGTTCTTTACAACCCTCGCTACGCATCCTTGCACATCTCTGGTGGAAACGCAGCCTAAAGCGGATATCACACTGCACACGGAGAAAGTTTGGCAGTGGCTTGTCACTATAATGCGATAGTCTTTTCCTACTATGAAATATGGAATAAGCAAGTGGATGTTCTGACGATAAGGAAGAACCATCACCTCCAAATACAGTAAATGTTGCGTAATGACGACACCAAACCTGTAACATATATGGTATCTCTATCCATCCATCTAGTTGTCTCTTACCATCAGAAGACCTTGTACGCTGACCTTTTTTGTGTTGATTACATGAGGTCCAGGATTCCGTTTCCAAGTCGGGCAACTTAAAATATGTTTTCCATTTTTTCTTATAAAAACAAGGTTGTTAAGGACTAGGGTAGATTAAGTAATTTACCCCGTGTTGGTCCGGGCTCCTTTGCGGAATAGAAAATCTGCCTTCCTTGCCAGGCAGCTCGTAAAAGGCAAGCATAGGCTTACCGTCACTAACACTGTGACATCTGACTAGGTGGTAGAGTTTCGCAGCGACTCGGACTCAGGTTGGCAACGCACCATTACCACCTTTGGTGTCTCTAGGCGGCGTCAATTTCTTACCATCAGGAAATCCGTCTGCTTGTTTGCCTTCATATATCATAAAAAAATACAAGTATTATTTTCCGGTAATTCAATTCTGTTCTGATTGGCAAAGGAGATGAAAAAGTTTTACCAAAAATATTAAGTAATTTTATTATTAATTCAATACATTTTACGACATATTTAAAACAATTTTTACACACAAATAAATTATTACATTTCACAGATTTTTTGTAGCGTTCACAAGTGACAGCTAATCAGTTAAAATAAACTTAGATTGTCGCACCACGATTTTTGTTAATCTCTTTAGTTACATTAGAATGAGACAAAACACTAACCACTAACTTTTTACATGCCACATTACGTATATGTCGTCTCATTCTTTAATACTTGGCAAGAAAGAGAAACACAATTTTTGAACAAAAAAAATATTTTTGTGAACAGCGTTTACTTTTAGAGATTATGTCCAGCGGTGGGCTTGGAAATCACTCAAAATGTTTCAAACAAGCATGAACATGATTAGATAATGTTGGGCCTTATAAGAGTCCATATCCACCTTCCATCTTTATTATCATATCAGTGTTAGAGTATGGTATATAACACTGCATTTTTACTGAAGTTATATAAGTCGAAAATAAGGTGAATCGGTAAGGGATGCTCCATATGGTTATAAACACTGGTTGTAAGCATTGGTTTGCATCCGTCTGGATCGTAGATTTAATACAAATTTAATAGTAGTCAGAAGATAGAAATAAAGTTTCCTCCAAGGTCAGCTTTCTCAGTAGGCATAATCACAACTGTCTAAAACGACTATTATAAATAGCTGCTTTGAAACTTAGTTGCAAGGTTTGTTCTTTACTAAAATACTAGCAAACGAATATGTCAAGTTAAATTAAATGATAACAAATATCCCTGGACATGTAACAAAAATTGATCTTACCCCAAAGTAAGCATTTCAGATAACGATACTAATACATAGAAATCCAACAGACCCGGAAATAATCGAACCTGAGTCTCGAGGTGGATCGATGGAGTTAGGCGTGGAAGCAAACCCCTCGGCCAAAAAAAATAAACGACAAGACAATTTTATTTCTAAAAAGACAATCACGATATTGAGAAACGAGTCAGACTATTTTTTAAAGAAAATTTTCTTGTTTATATACTTAAAAGAGAAACAACAGAAACAACGGTACCTAATTAGGCCTAAGGGCTTCTACACACATCAGACTTTACGTTGGACCGATATTGGCCAGAATTAGAAAATCATTACATCGTATAAAACAAAGACGCTTCCTCTGTCTCCATGTCCCTTTGTATGCTTAAATCTTAAACTACGCAACGGATTTTGATGCAGTTTTTTTAACAGATAAATTGATTAAAGAGGAAGGTTTACAATATGTATTTTTATAACCATGCGAAGCCGGGGCGGTCCGCTAGTAGTAGATAAATGGAATATGGGACATATATATGAACATATTATGTTGCACTATTGCAATCAGCACATTTTATTTTTCTGCTATAACAATGTTTAATTTTTTAACATTTGTATTTTGCTTAGTAAATTTTTAGAAACATTTTAAAGAGAATTTTTTAAAGGGTTTTAAACTACACCTTTTTGTTTCAAGCAAAGAACACTCTAACTATTTGAGTTACTCACCGTACCGTTAAGATCCTTAAAATTTGTAGAAAGAAATTATTATAGAAGCACTATCTCTTATTATAAATAGATGACTGAAAGTCACAAAATTAAAATTATTTACAAATTTTCTATACTCTAAAATCTAAGTATTAATGTAAAAAAAAATAAGTCGGTCCAGCCGCTCACAAATAATAAACTTACATTCATTGAAACGAGAAAAAGCAAAAAAAGAAAACTCATACAACTTACAAATTTGTGGCAAGGCGATAATTACATGCATAGTGGCGCTTAGATGCTTGTCAGACGACCAGTAAACTTTTTTTTTTAATTTCATGATCCTGATTTAAAACATTAAAAACACTTTTTCATATTTGTGCAAGAGTAAATTTGAAGACAGATTTGACAACTTGTATCTGTATTGGAGATTCCGCTTTTTAAAACAATAAAATCTTGTTTTGATATCATCTACATTCAGCGTCTTCTAACAAGGCTTTTTAGTGGAAAGTTTGGAATTATTTGTCATTATAAAACTAGCTGTTACTCGTGCTGGGTGAATCGTAATAGCACGAAATCCGACTATTCTATCACACAGCCAGACCTAAGACGTTTTGTAAACGCTGAAAATTATCAGTAAGGACAATGGGCTACTATTAAATTATGACTTTAACTACAATATTATTAATATCATTTAATTACAATTTACGAAACATTAAAGGGTAGGGTTTATTATCAAAGGTTATGGTCATGGATGGCATAATCCCTAATTTTATTTCCAAAAAAAAAACAACAAAGGTTTGTTAAGTAATTTAACAAAAGTTGGTTAGTATTTTATTCACTTTTGTCTTATTATTATCTTAGCTGTGTTGGAAACATTACGAAGGTCTGGCAGTTTAGGGATCTCCGATGGTGATACCAAGTTTTAGATATATTGATCCAAAAAAAAAAAGAATTTCAATTCGTTTAAACTCTATAGGGAGAAAATGTTGTGCGACTGACGCTTGCTTCTAATATGCGCTAATGTGAGTGGAGCCTTACAGCATTTTTATTAGATCGATTTTAATGTGGATCTCCATAATCAGACTTAAGGATATGATATGTTCTCTACTTAAGGACCGTGGTTGTGGAACCTGTTGTAATAGTATGGTATACCACCAGCCACGTGTATCACAGCCTTGCAACCAAAGTAGCTCCTCCTACTGCACTGCCATCTTTCCTTCCCGTTCCTGGCGTAATGCAGCGAGAATTTATATCCTTCTACCATCATCATTGTCCGCTGATTTTTGGACAGCACATAAGATACTGAAACAAAATGTGAAATGTAATATAACAATGTTAACAAAGTTTCACCGCACGCAAGATTCGAAACTGCAACTTTCGATGTCATGTCCATGATGTTCATGAATAGGATAAATAAAGATGGTCGTAGATTAAAATCATGCGAACGGTGCCCTTACTAATATAAAAAAATCATAACCAAAGAAAAATACCAAAAAAAGCTGTACATAAATTAAAGCATGAATTTAATCAAATGTCTATCTCCTCAAAGAGACAGGAATTGCCATGAAGGAAAGTATATTCACGCTCGTATCTCCGAAAAGGTAGACAGAAGTACAACCACGATTAGCCAAAGATGTTCAAGGCCGCACACAATTAACATTTAATCTATCATTAACCCAAAATTTTGTATTGAAAATGTCGACTTAATGACTGATTAGAATACATCATCGACGTCTCTGAGTGTGGCCACAAGTATCATAGTGTGATAGGTGGTAAAAACTTTCGCCAACCGGGCAATTATCCAATCGCGGGTAATGTAGATTTTAGTACAAATTAAATTACAAAAAAATAAAACAATTCGCTTGGATGGCAATTTTTAATTTTTCAAATTTTTAATCATAAATTGAGATGTGACGGTGTGCAAATTTGATTGAAATCGGTTAAATAGTTTAGAAGTCCATCGCGGACAAACAACGTGGCACGGAATTTATATATATTAAAATAGGTCAGAAACCACTAGTCGAGTCATAATAAATTTAATCAGATCACCTCGCACTCATGATCTGTCTTTAATAAAAAGATTATCAAAATCGGTTTGTGATTAGCCGAGTAACGGCGTAACCAACATACAAAAATAATAAAAAATATTCATTTGAATTAAGAACCTCCTTTTTGAAGTAGTTGAAAATAGACTTAAAAATAGACATTTTGTGCTTACACTAACATTAAATTGTGGTGTTAATTCTACTGCGCATTGACTAAATACATCCTTGTGGCTATCTTCTTTGAACGCAATTAATAGAAAGAGACAAAATAATTTTAATGCTGTCAGATTACTTTGAAATGGGGACCTGATATTCATTGCATTTTATATTAATAAAAAAGCCTCTTCACACCCATATCCTTGAAAAATTCTAGCCACCAGGGCAAAATATTTACCACCAGTATAAAACAAAGTCCGATTCCTGTCTTCCGATGTCTGTCCTTATTCATGGCTAGATCTTTAAAACTAGGAAACGGATTTTGATGAGGTTTATTTAATAAAGAGAGTGATTCAAGAAGAAGGTTTATATGTATAACATAGATGTTTGTCCACACGTGCGAAGATGGAAAGAGTTACTAGTGTAAATGTTAGAAATGAAAAACATAATCTAATTATAAACCAGGTTTATTTATCTCAATCCGAATAATAACAGGATTTCATAGAGGACATAAACCGTTTAGCTGGTTTGCATCCAGTGGATAAGTACGCTAACCTCTTCACCAACAAACCAGTGAAGTTTAGCAGCAACTTACAATCCAATACTATAAAATCCATCAAACCTGGGAGTGACTAGTACTTTTACCTTCCTATACAATAAAAAGCTAATAAGATTTATGCCCGGTTCCTATATTTAAAAATTCGTTTTAATTACGGTTGGTAGTATTTGTTACGATTAGTAAGATCGCTTACAACGGTCGCTCGTTTTCGATGGTTAACTCAGAACATAATTTATTTTTATGACTTTTTATGATATTGGAAGGCAAACAAGCAAACGGATTTCCTGATGGTAAGAAATTCACGCCGCCTGTCTTGGCTGTGTCTACACCAAAGGTGGTAATGGTGCGTTGCCAACCTGAGGCCGGATGTTAGGCCTCGAGCAAAAGTTAGTTTACCGGTTGCGTGACGTGAGGCGTCAACAGTAAGCATTGATATTATGGCGGCAGGAATAGGTAAGGTGGTGGTATCAATCCAGGCGAGTTGCTGTGAAACTCTACCAACACCTAGTGATAACGCTTTGTTACTTTTAAGCAAACTGCGAACAGTTAAGCTTACGGATTACGGTTCGTTGATTATAGGAACCGGAGATACGATAAACTTAAAAATGTACTCTACTTTTACTGAATCACAATCTACATATAGATAATCACCATACGGCAAAGTCTCTAGAAATTCTATCCATGTTCTTCGTCCTATTGATTAGGAGTTCTGAGGAGTCATGGTTATGCCAGCCTTTGACTTCGATGATGCTCGCTCCTAAAGTCTTCACGACGGCCTTGCAGCACTTGTAGGAGTGAGTGGAGCAAGTCCATCTGACGATTCCACGTCTTGCCGAATGTTTACAGTAAGTATACTGATTGTATATAATTAAAGGTTTCCCCCTTAGTGATTGGGTGAAAATTGCTGAAAAAAACACTTCAATCAGTCAAAGTAATAGGATTTTTTCACAACACTAAAATATTCGAAAAGTCTAAAAAGAAAACAAATCAGGGAATACAGAATTTGCAATTGTAACTGTTAATAAAAGAAGAAAAAAAGCATTTTTGGGAAAAAAGACACAATGTATAAGAGTCACAATTATTTTTTAATTGTGTTTTTAGTGATAGCTAACATTTCGGGTAACAAACTCGATCCTTACCAAAAGGATTTTTATTTATGTATTATTAAAACTGCATTTGCTTACTTAATGCTTATTTTTACTGCTTATTACTTACTTAAAAAATTGACATCCCTGCCTCAATTGATTAACTCAATTACAATCACACAATTTCAAAATTCTGTTTTCAAAAAGAAGCTTATTAAAAACATAAGAAGAAGGTTTCTAAATAAATCTGATCACGATCTGATCGAATGAGTTAGTATCGATGGAATTAAGTAGTAATTATACTTAATTTATTATTTGATTGGTTAATTTTATTTGATTTGATTTGTTAATGTATATATTTCCATGTACCTCGACCGTGTAGAACTTTGAATAATAATTCTTTTTTTAAAAATGTAGGCGACTTTTCCAAAAAAAAATATAAAATCTGTTCGCTATTGGTCAATAAACCGCGTAACAAAAACCATCGCGTTGAATTCACAACATTTTTGGAGTAGATACAAAATAAAACAACACTGTATAAAATTACATTTTAAGAGAGCTAAAAGAACACATGTGCAATAATACTGAATAAAACACTTTACATACTTTAAAAAACTATGAGAGCACTTTTGACAGTGACAGACTTTATTATTTCTCATTCTTTTACTTACTCGTTTTAATAAAATATAGTTACAGTAGCAAAACAGAAATTTATTTTTATCCCATGTTATTCAGGGTTAATTCTAAAAATATTTTAATGAATAAAAACTGCTTAGATTTTTCAGAATAGTTGATTTTTTTTATTCTTTGTTTCTACTTTTTAATAAATATCTACTTTTGACGAAATTTGGTTGTATATTTATTATGTATGGTTTTTTATTTATAAAACTTATTTATTCGTGTAATGTCAATTTGTATTTTTAAATTTACATGGATTTTGGTAGGTATTGTAAAAATTTAAACAATTGTCATTTCATATTAACGAAAGATTTGTTTATAGTATTTCTTAACCTAATAATATTCACACTGTTATACTTAAAACATTTACACGTCATGACTAAAGGCGAGATGTTTATGCCATAAATTTATTCCAGATATTTGCACAGGGAAGCTTCCAAACCCAAACCATTTTTTTAATTACATTCCTGACTATTAGAGCATCACAATTTTTTAGGTATAATATAAAAGTTAAGGGAACAATGATCACGAAATAAATCAAAAGAGCTCTCATATTATGCCTCGTTAAACTATTTGTACTAATATTTATTGCTTAATGGATACAGGCAAGATTCTTAAAGAGATCACAAAATACCTATCACATCTCAATAGCACCTTATTCAACTTTTAATAGTTCAATCATTCATGAAATCTATTGTTTTTTTCATAATTATAAAATAGGTCATAGAATTTTATACAAGCAATTATTATATCACCATTAAAATCTTTTTGACTGGGCGTTGAAATTAATTGTATAAAAAACTAAGTACGGACCATTTTTTTACGTTAAATTATATTTTTAGGAAAGTGTTGCAATTATTAACATATTTTTAAAAACATATCTCTAAACAAATTATAGGAACAATGTAAGTAAATCATATGCTTGTAAGATGAATATTATCAATAACACCTACACAATTATACATAGAAATAATTATTTATAAATAAATTATAAATAATTATTTATAAATAAATTTAATAAACACCCTGGACCAGAAATATATATGTGTACTACACGAATATTTATCCTGCCGGGAATCGAACTCAAGCCTCGTGGATGATCGGTGGCGTTAGGCATTTATCCTAACCCGTCGACCAACGAGACCGTCAATTTATAAATTATGAAATCTTCCACTTAAAGATTAATTCATGTCTCGAAAAACTCAGGGGACTTACCGTGACCGCCGTAAGCAATATTATTTTAATAAAAATTTTGGGTTTGCTGGAAGAAATCTCTTTAGATAAGCTCGCCTTTTGTATAATTTTATTTTACATATTTACTTGTTTTTTTTTACTTTTTGTGTACAATAAAGAATTAAAGAAAGAAAGAAAACAATGCGTCAATACAAAAATACGACCTTATTGCTTTTGAAATAAGGTGACGGTATGTTGTCAGCAGTATCAAAATAATATTGCTTAAAGACATTACAACCTTGAGGCCTTGACATATGTTATAAGTTGCTTTATTTTATTGGATATTTAGCAACATGTAAATAATATTGATTTAAGAGTTCTTGGTAAGTCTCATGATTGTTTGAAATTTTGTCTAATGTGAGTTTTGATTCAATATTCTTAATATTACTAATATTTTGTGCTATCACATTAACATTTGTTCAATATTTTTACAATATTTAGAATAATACTTGGTTTACAATCAGTCGCTAGTTTTCATAAGGATATAAATTATATATTGGTAGATCAACCTCGACTTACAATTTTTCATCTGCAATATTCAAATTCGTATAATATAAAGATCATGCAACAGGTTCGACCCAATTAAAAGACTTTTAACATATGTTGTGTTTAAAGTCTTTTAATTTTAGGACCTTTGCCGTGCTCGGGATATTTTTTTACAAACTTTTTTTTTAAAAAAACGTGAGTTCGATATTCAATCAACGCAACCTTTCACTTATCTTTAAATTAATAAATAAAGTAAATATTAGATACCGTTTTATATGAAAATAATACATAGAAAAATTAAACATAAATTTTAGATATTAAAAAAACAAGCTACCAAAATCATTGCTATCTGAAATTCATAAAATCGAGATTCCTTGTAATCCTTAATGACAGTTCACTCAATAATGTCAACATTATTAGGAAAATCATAGATAATAGGTCTAAAATGAAGCTTAAAGTTTATCCTTAAACTAGCTGTTGCCCGCGTGGTTAATGGTCCTAAGAAACATTTTTTGGGATAAAAACTATCCCATGTGCTAATCCAAGTTCCCCTTCATGTGTGTGCCAAGTTTTATGTAAATCAGTTCAGCAGTTTTTGCGTAAAGGAGGAACAAACATACAAACTTTCGCGTTTACGTACGCGTATACGTATAGTAAAATTAGCGACCACTGCTGAATACTAGTTTAGTTAAATTTGCAGTGCTGGTTCAATTCTAGCTTACGTCGAATATTTTTTACGATTACCAACACTCCAAAGCAGATCTACCAATATATTATATTAGTGGTATATCACACAAAAAACTCCGTCGGTGGGTGATTATGCTGGTTTCGCGCGTAGACCAGTTTCAGCCCATTGGTGAAGACTCTTGCTTGGCAGCCATGTGAGCTGTGGGTGTAACAGGACCAGTCCCATTTATCACCAGCGCACAAGTGCCTGGTGAACGTGAAGTCACCAAGTTTCATCAAACTTTCACCATCTCGCGAGATCATGAAATGAACTGCAAGAGATTTACACATTTATATTATAAACGTGAAAATATCATTTTACATATAAATATTTGTTAATAATTGTTGTCAGGATATTTTTTTTGAAATGGCTAATATGTTGCTCACCTCGCAATTTTAATAACTTCACCGGACTACCGGATGACCTGGAGACCAGAGCTAGGATACTTTTTGAAGTTATACTTCTTTTGGCGCGTTAGGAAAAAACGATGAGGGTAAATTTTTACGATGCGCGCGCACACCGTCACGAAAAACCGATATGATGAAGTTAGCTATAGATAACATTTTAGTTTTTCAAAAAAAGGTACCAACAAAGTAAAAGTAATTTCTATGTTTAGTGTCATTTTGTCTACAAATGTAAAATAAGGCAAAAGATAAAATTTTTAAAAAGATTTTTATCTTATTACGCCGAAGAAGTATAACTTCTAACGCGTGTACATAAGTAGACACACAATTTTTTTTATGAAGATGGAATTTAGTTTTACACGGGAGACGCTTATATTATGTATTTTGTATTAGATACCTGTTGTGTCCCTCAGAGTTTGTTAACACTTTTACATATATTACCTTGTGATTCGTAAAACGGTACTGGCAGAGTGCTCATATTTTATGCTATTTATATGAATAATAGTATAGCATACAAAATTTCAAAGTTTCATTTAATTCTAATTTTCAAATTAGGTTTAGGTGTTGCACCTGACTTCATGAGGTCCGGGGTTCGATTTCCGGGTCGAGCAACAAAAAGAAAATATACTTTTGCTAATTTGCAATAAAAAAATGTTGCTCGAGATTGGATGTGTGCCCGGTTGGGCGATAGGCTTGCCACCTATTACATTGTGGGTCTTAGTGTCTTCGGCGTCGTGTCCCCTAGTGGTGGGTGCCCTAATCGTACCTCTGCCTGCCTGTTCGGCGATATGGACGTGAAAATACTCTACTTTTACAAAATTTCAGCCAAACCGGTCCTGGCGTTTATTTTTTTATAACACTTGACAATGATTAACAAACCTTAAAAGGGATTACCAAAAATGTTGCATCCGTTCACGTGTACCTAATCCAAGGTAAATATTATGTATTTTTATTTATAACAGGCTGAGTCGACGAACGTCTTGCACTAATTTTATTTTTAATTACTGTATTTTTTCCTATGTACACTCTCTTAACAATAATTAACAGAACAAAAAAGCAAAATCAGTCAATTCATTCACGCTTGATGCGTTGACCAAAGGAAATGGGAATTCGTTCTTTATATATAAGAAAACTAGCTGATCAAACGTTTTCTTGCTCCTGTTTCATCTGTGAAACAACTCCTTTTTATATAAATCTTCTTCTGACAACAACTAACACCACAAAACACTAAAAAATATTTTGGTAATCCAAAAGCACTCCAGAAGTTCATGCGTGATAAGATGACCAAGAATAAAAGTTGTATTATGTTTGTACTGCCAGCTGCTGTTGGCTGTATTTGTCAGACGGGGAAAGCTGAAAACTAAAGTGTTGAGGTAGATTAAGCCTCAACAGAGGCAGATTAAGCCTCAACAAACATTGAGCTTTTACTTGGCGGACTCATGTTACCATACTCTGTCTATCTATATTTTGCTATCACTTTTTTGTACATTATTCAAGTTCCTTATTTTTAGAGTTAGATTTATACTATACAAGTATGATATTAATGGTGTGTGGTAAGTTTTAGTCTTAATAAATGATTTTTTTCTTTCTTTATATACATATTTTTTTATTTATAACAACGTAGCTAATTATTAACAGTCACTGGTATTTTAAATTATACAATTTGACAAACATCTTTCAGATTTATTGATAACAATTTAGCATTATAGGTTTTAATCAGAAGAACTATCTTCTACTGCTGTCATGATGGCATAGCAATAAGAACAGAACTCCACTTTATGTTCCCCACACATAGCTTTATGGCACCGGATACATCTGCATTTGGTCATTCTTCTAAGCTTGTAAGAGCAGTATGCGCAAATTTTCCTTTTCCTTTTCTCAGGGTCACTTTCTGTACATAAAAAAAGAATCAATGTGTAGGTCAACTCAAAAGTATCTCTTTTTTTTGTTTACAATATGTTTTACCGCTTCCACAATTTAGAATATGTCTTTTTCATACCACACAATATTCGTTTTTGTCAAAATTTATACGCCTTTAAATTTTTAATGTTCCAAAAACCTATTTATAAATAGTAAGTATATTTATGCCCGTATCCTCGAAGAGGGAGGCAGAGTTACAAACAGGGTACCTTGTACCTTGTACACGAATACCTTTAGGTACTTACAGTCCCTATAACATATGTCCCTATTATAAGTGGCAAGCCTATTGCTAACATACGAATTCCAACGAGGACAACAACAAACATGTTTTATTAGAAAATTCAGAGAAATCGAGTTTTCGAGTTGCCCGATCTGGGAATTGAACACAATAAATAGACGATGTAACGCCAACGCCATTACCGGAAGACAAGACCACAGAGGCGATTATACTTCTACCGCCTTATTAATAAATATAGAGTAAAAGTAATTGTATACTTGATAATAGTGTATTTAAAAAAAAAAATAATACCAGGTTGAACCTTGGAGTACTTTAGTCCATGTTTATGAATAAGACGTAGACTGTTAGATCACTGAACAAGTACGGAACATGCATCATTATTGTAATTGTTATTGGCTAACAAGAAACCCATCATACTTTAACCTGATATGTTCGAGTATATTTTGAAGCAAAAAAGTTAAGAAAGACTACCCTACATGCACCCCTGTATATATACAGATTTCATTCATAGTTGAGGTATCTGTACATGGTAAAATTATAAATATTTAGCGAGTATCATCTGATGCATCTGAATAACTGCAAAAATCCTCTCTTGGCCTCCCATACTTCTACCACATGGTCACAATTACGATATCAGTGACAACAGTCGCTCGAATCTACAAGCTTAGAAGTAATTGGGGTTAAAATGGAACAATTACAAAATATATCAGGTAAGGACACATTTATTTAATAAACGTCAGTAACAAGTCACTTACTTACTTCATTGGTCAATAACAATTAAATAACAGGCTAAGGCAAGCTAGACTAAAATGTACTATATGTTACATATTTAATGTATGTGTAAAACCTAGTATTTAACATTAAATTTGTTAAATTTCAAACAAAAGAGGTACTTGAGCTTAATTGTTGCATTGTGAAGCATTAATTTAGATAATACTTGCATAAAATAAAACATTTTATAATTCAAATGCCTCTTTGATAGAATCACTAGTGCTATTGTGACTAAAATTGTTAAGTTTAGATATATTTTTAGTTTTGATATTAAATTATGATAATCTTCAAAATATGAGCTAAGAGATTCTACCAAAGCGATGAATGGAGAAAAATAATATAAGACTATCTGTTTCCCCAAAACTTCATCAGCGTAGAAAAGATTTTGATACAAGCTTGCAGGCACTGGTTCCCATAATATTATTTCATTAAAATCCACCCATCATGAATCACAAACAGGCACACGTTCGCATTTTCAATAATAATATGGATAAGATGGAAGTTTGGATTGATGTAAGTGAATATTATCAAAGAATTAATCATACTTAGTACAAGGAAATTCTTAAATCGAAGCATGTGTCATAATGGCACTCAATATTATGACTAGGTAAATATTATATATGATATCAGATCATAATAACAATATTTATATATTATTTTTGGTCATTTGCAATTATATTAGAAAATTTGGTTATTTGTTTAATATGGTTTATAACAACAAAAAAGTTAACATTCGTTTTAAACATTTGTTTGCATGCAGTTGTTAATTTTTGTCATATACTTCAGCAATGTCATAAAATTGAATTTGACAGTAATACAGAGTTAGTTTTTTTTTATTGTAAATTACTTTTAAATAGATTTATACATTACTTTATATCGTTTAAAATATTTATGAAGATCTTTGTAAATTGTAATCATTTGAACCACTATTGCATATTTTTGGTAAGTTAAATTGTAAGTAGAGTGATGTAAAGTATGAACAAAACCCTCGTACTGAATCTTGTATATTATGTATTGTATAGTATGAAGAAAACCTACGAGGGTTTTGTTCATACTATACAAGTATGATATACAATACATAATATACAAGATTCAGTATCTTTCAAACAAACCTAATTACTTTTCTCCAGTATATACACAACATACTTTTCTTTTATACAAATTTATACAATAACACCCCTTATTTCCCCCAAAAAAATGCTTAATCCAAAATAACAAAATAAAACATAATGCAAAAATAAAAACAATCACGTTTTTTCAACTATAGTTCTGCTTCGTTTCTTTACAAGTTTGACAACAAGATAAGTATACTTTGATGACTTCTTTCGAAATATTACAGTATTTACTTTTAATTTCTGCATCCATCACATCTTTGTCAGCATGTTTGAACAGTAGGTGCATTGTGTGAAGTACACCAAATAGTTCATTTGTTGCTATATAAAATTTGACACAACCATTTTCGTCTTTGGGTTTAATCAGCCTTTCTCTACCATTAACTTCTAATATATCATAATTAGCTAAAAGCTTGTAATCATCATAATCTTTTTCCCATTTGCTCTTGATTTCTTTTATTTCTTTGATAAAGTCCATGTACCTATCTTCGGTCATGAGGTAAACACTATTATTTTTCTTCCTATTCATTAGCCTTTGTATCCTTTCATTAAAATCAGTTTTCATTGGCTGGATAAAATTTTCCGAAAATTGTTGTAGTTCTAAAAAAAGAAAAAAAGGAAATTTATTTTTACCACGAATAAAAACTTGGCATTTTTTGTTAAATAAATAAACTTAAATCTTGGATTACGCAATTATATGATTATTAATATAAGGGTATGTAAATATACTACAGAAATTAAAAAAGTAAAATTAAAAACAGCTATTTTTAATTTCATACTGTTTCACCAATAAAAAAGACACAAAATTCATAAGACAAAAGAGACATGGAACATGTCAAATAATACCAACAATATTTTAAACACTTTCTGTTTACTTTAAACAATATAACTTAATATGAAAAAATATATCATTAAGCACCAAAAACTATAAAATAAAGTTGGGTATAAAATAACGAGTATATACATTGTAATATATACATTGTGGAGCTTAGTGTCTTCGGCTAGTCGTGGGTGCCCTGGTTGTGCCTCTGCCTACCTCTTCGGGGATATGAGCGTGAAGATACTTCTTTTTAATATATCACATTTGAACCTTCAATGAAATATAATACTGTGCCTTTCAATAACATTATTTCATTGTTCAAAGTTAGTATTGCAGAAATGCTAGTACTTTACATTTCAAAATACATATTTTTTATCGTACTAATGTCGAAATAATGAATTTTATGATTTATTTTGCCAAGTGTGTACAGAGATTGACACTTTTCAAATGCGATCTATTAAACTGACCAAAACATAAACAAATGTTAACATTTTTCTATGCAATATCCCTAGTTTCATCATCCTATTTCGGACTAACCACCAACTAATGATGACCAAGGGCCCTTGTGCTTTGTTGTGTAGAGCTGGATAGGGAGTTTTTGGCTTCCAATTCATTTATGGCGCAATATTTTTCTCTTTTATCACGCCACAATACGCATACATATTTTAGCGAAAAATAGGAAATGACATAATTTCATTTGGATTTAAGATTCTATGCCATTATTTATATGAACTTTTCACTTGAATCATTCTATACATTATAAAAAACGCATTAAAATCCGTTGTGTATTTTTAAAGATCTACACATAAGTGTTACACAGTGTATCACCTGTCTTTGTACATGTCATAAGACTATCTGTCAAATATATTTACCTGTTAACATTACATTCTTCTTAAGGCCCCGGGTCCAGGGTGGTCGGGCAATAAAAAAATTAGAAAAAGAATATTTTTTTAATTTTCTAATAACAATAACGTTGCCCGGGCGGATTAGATATGTGCCGGGTTGGCGATACGCTTGACACCTTTTACATTGTGTGACTTACTGTCTTCGGCTAGTCGTGGGTGCCCTGGTTGTGGCTCTGCCTACCCCTCCTGGGATATGGGCGTGAAGATACTTTCGATGAAAAAATTCGAGCCTCTGAAGGTTGTTATTAAACATCAGCTTACAAAGACAACCAATAACGCAATACTGAGGACAGGTGGATTATGAACTAGGCCTTATATGACGTATTAAAGCAATATTATTTCAATACTGTTGCCTCTTTGCACGTCAAATATGAAAATATAATATTGCTTTAACGCGTCAGATTAAGACCTCTATATATTTAAAAAATCGTGGTTGTGCACATTATAACAAATATCAATGGCCCCTTTCGCATCCAAATGAAGCTTCGCCTTACAGTTACCTCTTTTGGAACAGTACCAACGCTTGCTATTCTTGCTCTGCTCGAATGTTTTGTTTCTAAACACTAAAAGTTTTCGATTGCCTCGTTTGGTTGGTATAAAATAGTAACCGTAGTCTGTAATATAAAACTAAAATTATAATTTAGCAACTAAATTAATAATATTATATAATAAATAAATAGTTTCACTTTAAAGCCTTAGGCTAAGAACTCACGGCGCGGTTTTCACCCGCCGTGTTTGCGGGCTCGCGGCTTCTGTAGAATATAGATTTGTGTGCAAAAAGTAAGACCACATTTCACGACGCATTTTACACCCGCAGCGCTAGAGGTTGTTTGCGGTTTCCGCGGCACCAGTCGCCCACCGATAGAATCCTACAAGTTTGCGAGCGTGATTTCAACTGCGACGGCTTTGTGACTGCACAAATTACCGGTCTCGTGAGTTTTGAAATAAAGTCGCAATTCAACGACCGCGGCGGGTTCGGATGAAAACCGCTCTGTGAGTTCTTAGCCTTAGGCGCTCTTTCGAAACATGCGTCATTACTCAGTAGCGTCAGAGGCGCTGCGTTTTTGACGTATGACCATGAAACTATATTACTACTGGAGGTTACACTCCCAACAAAAACCTGATGGCATTTCCGAATATTGCGGACTCACTCTATTGTACTGACCTCTCTTTCGTTTCGACTTTGTTATTTGATTTTCAGAGAAAGAGAGGTCAGTACATTAGAGTGAATCCACAGTATTTGGAAATGTCATCCGGTCTTTGAGAGTGTAACATATAGTATTATTTATAGCTTCCGGTCTTTGAGAGTGTAACATATAATACTATTTATAGCTTCATGCATGTCACAGAGTAGTTACGTACTATAAACATATGAAGTTATCGCTTCTGTTGTCTAGCGGTCTGACGTCGGACTTAACTTCTTTAGGTAACGGGTGCGATCTCCGGGTCGGTTAGCAAAAGAAAATAGAAAAATCATATTTTATTTTTATTTTATGATAAAAATAACACTTTCCGGGTTGGAAAATGTACCCAGTTGGCGATAGGTTTGCCACTTGCATTCTGGGACTTAGTGTTTTTGGCAAATCGCAGGTGCCTTAATTGTGCCACTGCCCACTTGTTTGGGATATGAACGTGAAGGTACTTTAAAAAGAAGGGTCCATCCGCGCTACAGGATCGTTTTCAAACGTTGATCGTTTTTAAACTAAATAAATTTACGTAGTAGAAAAAGTTTATTATATAAATAGCAAGTTTATAGTATGCCTATCAATAATATTAATAAACGAAATAAAAAAAACAACACAAATATTTATATATGAAGATTCACAAAAAAATATACACTGTATATACGCGGTTGGTACACGTTATGTAAACTCATTATAACATATAACATTAATAAAACATGATACTAAGATTAAATGGCAAAATTATTTCTTAAAGCTATTACACAAAATATAAATTATGGCATCTTCATAATAATAGCTACAATAATAGTTAAATAATCAAATCTTTTAAAGGCGAAATATGTTGCAAAAAACACTTATCGATTTCCAGGATCGCCTTTCAACTAGACTTGAACCCTCAAACTTCATTATATGTTATCATTGAATTTTCTCCTTCATTTTAACATATGAAAACATAGTAGCTCAATTGGCAAAGCACCGTCAATAGACAAAGGTCGAGTGTTTAAGTCCTGTTCACTTTTCCTTGTTTAATTTGTTTAAAACATCAATCAGTTTTCTTTCGTCAAAGACTAAACTGAAGTTAGACAAATATTATAAATATACCTACGCTCTATTCAGTATCATAAACATAAAATATATATGTCATTAGTCTACAAGCCAAGCAGTATGATACACCATTGTCATAGACTATATAATCTGTATTATATCTTAGATTTAAAAATGAATACCTATTTCTCTTGTTCATTGCTTCACTCTTGAATGATTGGGCCAATATTGCTGTCTTTTTTTGTGTTAGTTATCGTCACGAGAATGTTCATAAGAAAAAAAAATAGGATAGAAGGATTTTACAGTAAGGACAGAATCAGAATCAGTAGTGTGTTTTTAATTTCTTTGTATTTGGTGCACAATAAAGAGTTACTACATTGTATTGAAAATCTTAATAATCCGCTAGTACTGTGTTCAAGAGTACCTGAAATATCCGATTCCAATTACAGATTTGCATGTAATCGAGATTCAAGAGTAACCCTTCAGGTCAGCTTGCCTAATCTATACATCTCTACATATATATAAAAATCAATTGCTGTTCGTTAGTCTTGAACTAAAACTCGAGAACGGCTATTTTTGGTTTTGAATTATTAGTTCAATCCCATGGAAGGTTTAAAAGGTAATGAAATAGGAAAAACTGCGAGGAAACTAGGAAAAACAGAATTTTACGTGTTCCTATACAAACAGAACGTGTGGAACGAAGTTCACCTGGACAGCTAGCTAATATATTTAAATATGCGTTTTTACATCTTTTACATCTGTTACTACGAGTACGATCTAGATTTTACCTCAACATTAGCGATGCTAGAAAGTTATGTGATCGAGTGGATTTTACATTTATTTATACCGTGGATAATTTAAAGATTCATACAAAAGTATAGTAAATAACTAGCCTACTTTGATATACTGGCCGTCTTTTTGCTTATAATATCTTGGCGGTTCATGATTATGTTCCAAGTTATAAAAAATTACATTTCCTTTAGCGTCAAAACGTAGGCGGGCTGAACATTTATGTTTTCCAAATTTCTGGCTGCAATTCCAGTATCGATTGTCACTTGTAGTCTGAGCGAATGTGTATTTCTGAATTAGCATCAGAGGTTTCTTAGTCTTTGCCCGTGTTATGAATTCATATGCTATACCTAAAATCATATAACAAAAAAAGTCATTACTTAGAAATTTTTTGAGGCTGAAGATTCTTAGGCTGGTACATTATTATTTTTGGCGTTTAATGACGAATAGTAGACTATTAAGAGGACGCATTGTACATACATACATACTTTTCTTCACGCAAAGTATCTTTCGAAGTAGACAGATTAGGAAAAGCAAAACTTCAGCTTTCAAACGAAAAAAAACACATCGAAATCGCTTTATCCGATTAAAGGTCACGTTGATACAGACAGACACATACACATAAACACGTCAAACATGTTCGTTTTTCGTCCGGGGCTAAATAGTAAATTTCTAACAGTGTTGGGCGTATTTGATAAGTCTATATTTGATGATATAGGAGTCATTTCAAATAAAAGCTTGTCACAAAAATATATTTTTATCCCTTGGCGGAAAAAGGTTAAAAGTTTGATATTAGTCTGTGGCATTTAACTTTTGAACGGATAGATCGATTTCTATGTAGATTTTTTCTTCGAAAGCTGACGTAATTGACGTGGTTTTTCGCTATATTACGAATAGATATTTTTTGGGCGCTATTGAATCTTTTTTTGTTTACAATATTTAAATTGCGCATTCACAGCATTGTGAAACTACTTGCAAAGTAACGGCCAATATTAATAACCTATCTAAGATAAGAGAGAGTGCTACTTTGGATGTCTTGCAGCGGTTACTTTAGTTTTTTTTTTAATAATTAACAAATATATCTTGGCAACAAAACTGAAGCAGCCCTATCTCTATATGCGGATTGGTTATTAAGGTTGGCTGTAAGATAAAAGTAAACTTACTTAAGTAGGAAACTTCACTCCCTTTATACAGGTTAGTAGATTACCATAACCATTTTAACCGATTTGTATAAAAGGAGGAGGATATATATTTGACGCTTATATTTTTTATGTATTTTAGTCGTTAGTATTAGTAATTTGAAAGAATTTACTTCAAAGATGGTCTCATTGCCACCAAGTCAAGATCAGATAATAAAGCATACCATAGATTAAGATCTTACAAAATGACATTAGTTACCTTGCACCCCACCTTTTAGGTATTTCCGCAAGAAATTTTAATGAGTCGCCTCTGTGGTCTAGCGAACCGGGTGTTGGACTTAACTGCATGAGGTCCCGAGTTCGAATCCCGGTTCGGCCAACAAAAAGAAAATTGGATTTTCCAATTTTCTACTTACAAAATGTTGGTCGGGATTGGAAATGTGCCCGGTTGGCGATAGGCTTGCCACCTATCACATTAGGGGACTTAGTGTCTTCGGCTAGTCGTGGGTGCTTCGGTTGTACCTCTGCCTACCTCTTCGGGGATATGGGCGTGAAGATACTTTTTATATTTTAATGATCTTAACACGCGGGTGTAGCCACAAACAATAGCTAGTATAAATAAAAAAATAAACCAGACTAGAAGCTTTTATTTGAAGATCTTAAAATTATAAATAGCATGGAAGTTATATTAATATACGAGTACAATGTGAATATGTACCTACATAATTTTACATCATTAAAATTACTACTAAGATCTATACCTAACACTGACAACACATAGTCTCAATAATTATTTATATAATATAGTATATTACACAGTACAATTTAAGCTTCCATCACGTATGTCTTACATTATACTCCTCATTGATCGAAGGTTGCGTACACGTCAGATATGGATTCAATTCACAACATACGTAGGCACCGTCACCGTCATACGCTAAAATACGTCAGCAGTTTACTGTTTTTTTTTTCATACAAAGCAATCATGGATCTTGCTGACAAAAATACACAAGATTTACATGAATATGCTTTACTAGACTAGTGTTTCCAAAACACGATTCATTTCACTTTGCTAGATAGAAAAAAATCAAAAAGTTAACCCTTTTTGAAAGCAAAACACAAATGTCTACTTCAAATATGAAACTATCGACACCAGATTTAACGTAAACATAGATAAGTACTATACCTAAAAGATAAGTATTTCAGTTTTTACACTTTTTTTCAAAGTACTTTTATAGTGTCAAAAATAGAGATTTGTCGCTTAAGACGTTTACTTTAGAGCGCCATTGTTCATAGTAATCATGGAACGGGGGAGCGCGGTGATTGGCTCTTCTGGCTGACTGAGTATGGGGCCTTAAATAAATATAAGCGTCCGTATTTTTTTAATTTAAGATATGTTCAAATAAGTGCTCGAAATCGAGGCTGGATATTCGGAATAATTAACAAAAATAGTAAAAAACAAAAAATAAATTAGAAATAAATTGGCACTTTCAGTATTCCGTAAAAGGTCAATGTCACCGCGCGCTGAACTGCGGGAGCGCTGTCTTTTTAGCGACAGTAACTATGTTTTAGTTTCATTTATGATTTTTTTTAATATTTTGTTACGTTTTAAGGTTCCTACTCCGAGTCCCTAATATCGTTAGCTAATTTGAGAAAACCTTGTAAAAAAGAGGAGACAAACGGGCATATGAGTCACCTGATGGAAACTAATCATCGGTGCCCACGGACATCCGCAATATCAGAAACTTAACAAATGCGTTGCCAATGAGTACACTGTTATCTTGAAAGTTTTCAAGTTGTACTTGCTTGGAAATACTCCCTTAAGTAACTGGTTCCATAAACGTGTTATGCGACGCTAAAATTTCATATTATTCTGAATTTCTGAATATGGGTGTTTATCAAATTTATAAACTACAAATGTTATACATAATAAATTCACTACAAAAAATTTCTGCGTGTTTATGAATATGTAAATGAAAATAAAATTTGTGTGTCTGGAATTCGATCCTCAGTAGGATCACAGCCTCGTGAAAAGTTAGTGACGTTAAGAATGAACGCTAACCCAATAACGAACAAGATAGTCAAAAACAATACTGCATACAATACATGCATGCAAATATCTAAAACTATAAATAATTTTGATCCTAATGTAATAAGCTGTGCGTTTACATTTTTGACGCGCTATATATCTTAACGCTAAGACTATCAGATGCAGTTAAGAGCGAACAGCTGATTATCTTATAATATGTTACCAAATTAAGATTGGACGCGGTTGAAAGACGTGACTGTTAGCTGCGTCTAGCTTTAGCAGAGGAGATATATTTTTTTAATTATACGCGATTACTTCGCCATTAAATGACAGATATCGATTGTTTTTTTTCGAAAGGTAGCTGACTTGGAGGTGGTCTCATGTTAATTTGATCAAGATCCGACAAGAGGTTTGTAATTCTTAATAAAGCACAAATTTTACCTTGACAACGTCGTGACTGGGACATTTCGAAATTATTAGCTGGCGCTCTAAAAAATTATGATCGATTCGGGTCGAGTCCAAGTATCTAATATTGGGTTCGTTTTTTTTGGAGTTTTTCTGTGGGTAAAATTATTTAGTACAGAAAACCGAGAGCCACATTTTTTTAGTATAGGCAGGCAAACAAGCCGATAAATTTCGAGAAATTTTTCAGTCGGAACTGTCAGTTGCGGATACATTCAAGTATTAAGCGGGGAATTCACAATGCATTTGGGCAAATCGGTAGTCATGTTCGCCGGACCTCACGCTGGCGGTTTTTGTAATGTTTGCTGGTGTAAGACCATCGCAGACAGTCCGTCAGACTTACAATAGTAGCGAGGTCCGCCTGACATGTCTGCATGTTTGCCTGCTGACATGTCCGTCTCGTGAACTCCCCACTCAAGAATTTATTCGAGGATTTTATTATCGCCATTTTTACTAAAAGGAATAATTAAGTCTATTTTAGATCCGTCAGCAGGTGTAAAAATCCATCAGGACATTATTCGTAATTAGTAATTTAAATTACTAATTTATTGCATAAGCGAGAAATGAGGGCGTTTTTGTAAAATGAAGGTCTGGCTTTTCGTGGGATCTCGAGCTATAACACATGATATCTTAATAGTTAAAAAGTTTTAATTTAAGTCATTATCAATATATCTATTTCACTACCATTCGTAGAAAATTAATAATAAAATCGTGCCGATTCTGCTGCTTATGCAAATGTTAACTATTTTAACGTTCTCCTTGTGGTGTCTTCACAAAATAAAAAAGATTTTAGTATCGAATTGCTAAATCTTATTTACCTACTAACGCAACTTAGTTAACATTACAATTAAGTTAATAAAAATAAACAAAACCTGAAAAATTATTTAGAATTAAATCATTCAAATGATCTACTCCAAAAGTAAGCAAATCGTATGTTGTAGTCAACGATAATAATCCATAGAAATATTGGTAGAAAAACAAAAAACAATTGTAATAAACAGAAACTTATTTATTAACACTATTTATTACACCAACTATCTTGGTACATAACATTTTGAATGTTTATTTTTTCTTGAAAGAAGGATAACTACTTAAAAAAAATATACAGTTTTTCTACAGCAGAATCGGCACCAATATCTTTTAATGAATAATGTTATTAATGTGTAAATAACTATTTGTATTTATCTTTATTTGTTCATAATTAAACCCTATAACACAAAGTCACAAATTGAAAAATAATATGGTATTCCAAACATTTGAAAATAATAAACTCCAGTAACAAAAAAAATAATCTCAGTTGTAAACATTCATAAAAATAGTTAAATAACAGTATATTTTGAAATAGTATATGCTACTGAGATTATGCGATTTATAATTAATTTATTTCTAAAACAAATCTAAGGGTTTCATCAAATTTGAAAATGTAATCTAAACAATAAACATCATGTTAAACTGAACAAATGTTGTAATAATCACAATAAAACAAACAAATTAATTGTAGATATCAAAACTTCAAAATCTCATCTAAAATTTATATTAACCATAAATTGATACTTAAAAAGCTTTAGGTGTTTTTTGAATGAAAAATATATTAAAATCTTTGGCCAAAATTCCTAAGAAAACACTTAGGAATTTTGATCGCTAAGCAAAACTCATACACTTTTTTTTTATGATATAGGAAGACAAACAAGCTGACGGATTTCCTGAGGGTAAGAAATTCACGACTCCTAGGGACACCAAAGGTGGTAATGGTGCGTTGCCAACCTGAGGTCGGGATGTTAGGCCTCGAGCAAAAGTAAGTTTACCGGCTACCTTACCCTCCGAACCGGAACACCTCATGACGTTATGGTGGCAGGAATAGGTAAGGAGGTGGTACCAATCCGGGCGAGTCGCTGCTAGACTCTACCACCTAGTCGGATGGTAAAATTCTTTTTTAAACAAAAACCCCCTCGTTTTTCGTCTTTTGTTATTTTGTTTTATATTTTAAGTGTCTGTGTGTGTATCACAACTCTTTAAGGGATAGATCGATTTCTATTCGTTTTTGTTTAAAAATTGACGTAATCGGCTTGATATAGATTTTGTCGGCGGTTCCTTGGTTTTTTTTAGGATTACGTTATTGCTAACCTACCTAACTCTGTCTTGTCACGAATCATGATCATTTTTAAGTGAGTTCCTAGAGAAAGGCTAATTTATTTTATTCAATATTACAAAATCGTCGAAAATATACACGAGTACAATGTCCTAATATGGTTAAGCAGAAAATCATAACTATTGCGGGCAAACAGATAGTTCACAAACAGTAAAAACATTATTAAAAAGCGACAAATTCGTTATTGAAAACATACCAACTTAAAAAAAATCTGGAATCCTACTCGTAACTTGTAAAATAGCATTACGCAGTGGTAAAAAAACAAAGCTACATAAATTTTTCAGATTCGAAATCGAATTTTATTAATATGGCCACAATAATCAGATGACTAACAAGTCTTAAGCTGTCTTTTCACGGTGCATCGTCACGGACTGACGCAAAGTAGTCTGCATAATATGAGTAGCCTTTAGAAATATATACTAGCATTTACCGGTGACTTCACCAATTCAAGTTATTAAAAAACTATCTTATATACTATCTTATAAGAATATGTGTACAAAGATTCACGATGATTGGTTAAGCAGTTTTCGCGCGAAAGTGTAACGAACAAACTTACATTTACATTTACAATATTTCGTAGGAATTATAACTTATGATGTACTGGAAGGTGTAATAAAAATAAATATCCCTTTCTTACAATCGTAAATAAACATGGACTAAGATAGAAGTAAAGTGAAGTTGATGTTATAATCTGTATCACATTGTAATAAATACTATAATACCAGGTTGAACTTTGGAGTAATTTATTCCTTGTTTATTAATAAGAATATACGATCTCTATTTTGCTGGGTGTGTTGCTGTTTGTTGTCATAAACTGTTTTGTAAAGAAATTAGTATTTAACGCGAGGATAAAATTTTCATCTTCGCATGTGTGATGTATACATACTTTTTAAATAACACTAATACATTTTATCACTAAGCTAACAGGTTAATTTTCCAGTATTGATAATGTATTGGGAGCCTTACTTTTTCTTCCTGCCATAAAAACAGTGCTAGGTTTCGCTCCGGAGAGTAGGGCAACAGGCAAAGTTCAAAGCAAAAAAAAACCTACCACACTAGCCGCAGGAGAGCGACGCACATATAATATCTATGGTATAGACCATAATTACCTCTACCATCAAGAGAGACGTGTGCGTGTTCACTGTTATGCTATGGAAAAACTATCGCTAACAAAAACTCTTATCACAAATAGCAATTTGCTTAATTTTCAATCAGATCAAAAAGATTAACAATTTAAATTGAATTTTGTAGCTAGATCTAGTTTTTATAACCTTGAGACCGTCTATGCTGAAGTGAAGCGCCTCACTTATTAATTATTTTATACATTATTATTAATATTAATATGAATATTAATTATCTTATCTGAGTGTGAGTGTGATTTTTTAATTGTAATTTGTATACGTACATATCGACTATCGCATGTTAACATCCACAATCCTGTTTGTTTATAGAAATGCATATTGTATGGAACGAGACGTATATTCCGTCTCGCGCTCGGACAAACTTTAAACTAGTTGGACAACAAATCCGAAGAAATTCGTTGAAATGTAACAGGTAACTGAATGACCAATTAGAGAAGTGTTTTACATGTATTGCGTGCATACTACAAATATACTTGTGTGTGTTAATATGATGGTAGGGCGCGATATTTCAGCTTAGACGATTTATACTATAATTTCTACTTTTTATGAAATAATAACTTTATTAATGCTAAGTAAGGCGGGAATATCTGGGTACACAGAAAACTCATTTTCAATATCCACAACTTCAATATCACGCTTCCGGTGTGTTTTCTTCTGCGGCTGATATTTTTTTAAATCTTGTGGTGGTTTGTGATTATGCTTTAGATTATAAAATATAATGTTTCCTTTGTTATCGAAGCGCAGTCTGGCTTGGCACTTAAATTTTCCGGACTTCTGGCTACAATTCCAATATCGCCTGTCGCTTGTCGTTTGGGCAAATGTATATTGTTGTATCATGATGAGGGGGTTCTTAACTTTTGGTCGTGTGATGAATTCATAATACAAATCTGTAACAAAAATCTTCTGTAAAATCTGTATCTAAAAAATGAGATATACATTTTTTAAGATTAAGCATATACCTCCTACTGGACGTCCAAATTATGTATAGCTTTTTATATATAGTAGAAAGTGGGATTAAGTAAAAAAAACTACATTTTCATTATAAAATCCTTATTATTGGTAATTTTCAACTTACATTAGAAATATGAAGTAAACGAGTGGACAAGCTTCAACACCAGGTTGTCTTCCCAGCTACCTGCTTTCCTTTTTTACCGAGAAAAGGCGCCAGGGATCCTGCTGCCACGACCACCGAAACCTGCAGTGACAGCTAAAAAATAGCTGCCCGCCATCAAATCCGTAACCCATGCCAACTCACTTACCTTATCGGTAAACTTTTAGTAATTTTCTTTTCAAAGAACGCAAGACTTTTTCAGAGACAGTTTATTACTAATATAGTGATTGCGTTATTTATAACATGTTAAATCTCTCTGGTATATATCCGACTAGCGGCCCGCTCTGGCTTCGCACGGGTATAAAATAAACATATAAACCCTCCTCTTCAATCACTTTATCTATTAAAAAACCGCATCTAAACCCGTTGCGTAGTATTAAAGATTTAAGGATACAAAAGGACATATGGACAGAGGAAGCTACTTTGTTTTATAGTACGTAGAGGTATTCTCTTATCTGGTAGAGCATTCTCTCGTTAGTTGAGTAATCTTCAATCTATACTCCCCTTCCACTCTAAACCCTCTATTTTAAATCAATAAAATAAAAGAAGTTTTATGTTTAACATTTTTTATTTTATAAAAATTACAACGTTTACATAATTAGAACTCATTTAATCATAATTTGTGTTATTTACAAATTACAAATATCAACTTTTCAATAAAAAATTAAAAGTATACAAACTCGTATTCGTAATATATCGTTATATTTAAAAATAAATTCTGTTCGTTAGTCGAAAAAACCTTAACAGATTCGATCAATTTTTCGGTTCGGTTTCAAAACATTCGAGAAAATTCGGAGAAAATGTGAGAAAATTAAAAAAATCAATTTGTCACATGCAAATTTAGTATAAGTTGTCAATGTCACACAAAAACCGGCCGGGATAGCTAGTACTAACTATTAAAAGTAATTAAACGAGTTACCATTTGAAATTCATTTAAAATTTTTAGCATTTTGGTTTGGAGTTGGATATTTTGTTAGTTAACACTATTGCTACAATTTTCTTTTAAGATGATGAAGTTAGGCCGAGGGCACATCGAAGTCCCGACAATCTTAAGAGTGTTTTGTCGTTGCATACAGGGTTACGTCTAAAGCACCGGCCAAATATTGAGAAATAGTTTAAAATCGATAAAACTTTCGGTCTATGAATAAAAACACTAAAAGTAAAAAAATCATAATTTTTATCCGACGCAATATACACGATATATGGTTATAACGTCAACGAGGTATCAAACTGGTTCCCACCGACAGCAGTCGAAATCGCAGGCTGCTGACATCACGACTCGGTGTAGGTACGACATGGAGTGACAACAAGTTAAGCATTGTTAACGTTTTCAATGAATGATTACAAAAGTGAATATCACAGCTTCGCAATAATATTTAAAATGCATTCCTATTTAAGACTTAGCTCCCTTATATTAAAATTTCAAAGCAACCCTGTAGACAAGAGATGCCGACAATCATTAGTTAGACTTGACAGTGCAATTTTGTGGGTGTAACATATTTTTTTACAAGACGTTTTGTTCAAAGTGGCATCTCAGTATGTTTAAGCAATAGTCTGTCTTAAGACTGTCTTGACAACAGTGTGCTCTCAACCTTAGCCTAGAGAACGGTTGTCTACAGGCAACATACACGAACCTACAAATATGGAACAGTATGGAAACTAAGCCTGGTTATTAACCTGTTTGTTAATAAAAAACCGTATAATGTACCAACACTTGTTGAAGAAATTGGGTTGTCATGTAATTTTTGTTATCAAATAGCAATAACTACGAAGATTGCAAATGATTGGAAATCCCATGAACCAAAGCAAAAGACAAATACGCTTGTGGCATTTTTAAAAAGTGACTTCTTGTCTTTACGCTGCACTCGCTACTGCAAAGCCGTGAAAACATTTAGGCTAGAAACTCACGGCGCGGTTTTTACCCGCGGCCGCGGCGGTTGTGGACCCGCAGGTTCTGTAGAATGTAGATTTATATGCAAAAAAAGTAAGATCACATTCACGGCGCGATTTTCACCGGCAACGGCTGCGGTCGGCGNNNNCCGCCACTTCAGCGGGTTGCGACCGCGCGCTCTGCGATCGCTTAGCGGTGAGCATTTTGTACTATTTGTACTGATTATTTTACCGCAACAACCGACCGCGCGATCATCAACAGCCAAATTTGCGGGTGATAATTTCAACCGCGGCGGCTGCGGGACTGCAAAAATTACCGGAAATAAAATCGCAGAACCGCGACCGCCGCGGGTGGGAGGGTTAGAATCGCTCCTTGAGTTCTGTCTCTTAGTCTGCGCAATTTAGTGACTGTCAGTGTGTCGTCCCGAATGTTTTAAGGTAATTTCCATACTGTTACATATTTGTACTGTGCCGTTGATGTTACTGTTCATCGCCATCTTGTCTTCGGTACACTACTCCAGTAAAAAGTTAAATGAAACCATGATCTGACCAGTTTTGGCGCAATGAGTAAAAATGTGTTCATTAATACTTAAATAATGATATTATGAAAGAAATTTTGATTTAAATTAAGGGGAAAGGGATGAAAAAAAAGGGTTGAAAAATGCCTTTTTTTTAAATAACTCAATAACGGTAGGAAATAGAAAAAAAAGTTTCAACTAAAAGTTGTAGAGAAAAAAATTCTACACAAAAAAGTTCCTCTTCATTTTTTTGTTATCTGCTTTAGTTTAGCTGCAAAAAATAAAAATTAAATTTGCTGAAATGATGGTACAAATGATTTGTAGAGGGGAAAACATATGTAGTAGTGTTAGTACATATTTATGTGATGCGCGCGCTGCGTGGTACAGGGCCGTAATAATTCTAGTAAGTTTTTATAATTAATTACAAAGCAAATTTAATTTTTATTTTTTGCAGCTAAACAAAAGCAGATAACAAAAAAATGAAGAGGAACTTTTTTGTGTAGAATTTTTTTCTCTACAACTTTTACTTGAAACTTTTTTTTCTATTTCCGTTATTAAGTTATTTAAAAAAAAGGCATTTTTCAACCCTTTTTTTATCCCTTTCCCCTTAATTTTAATCAAAATTTCTTTCATAATATCATTATTTAAGTATTAATGAACACATTTTTACTCATTGCGCCAAAACTGGTCAGATCATGGTTTCGTTTAACTTTTTACTGGACTACACGTGAGCATTTCTTCTTTAAATAACTTTGTTAAATAATATTAATTTATTAATTTTGTTTAAAATAAAGGAAAATGAATCCCACTCACACTTATAATTTTGTGAAGCAACTTTCGCTCGTGATTATGATTATTACGCGAGTACAGTATCTCCGTTGCTTGCGGGTTCATCCGTACCTTGGCTGGACATTTCAAGGAGGTTTTCTTGGAACAGTACCAGCAGTGGGACGCTCTGTTCTTCTTCGTGAAAGAATACCCGTCCATGAGAAGCATTCTCCCACCTTTCACCGTTTCCACGAAATGAAATTCTAAAAAAAATACTGGTAAATTTATCGATATGTCTGTTACTTATACTTGTTACTTAAATAAAGAAGCCCATTTGAATATCTTGCGAATAAGTTAATTTTTTTGTCATAAATACCGAGTGTTACCTTTTTACTATATCTAACCAATTAAACTGATGTATTTAATTATGAACAGAAGTGTAGTAACCACTATGTGGCGATAGGGTCATCACATCCCGACCGTTAAAATAGGGAAAACGGTGTCTTTTTTACTGAACTGTGTAAATTGAGTGAATTGAAATTGTTTACTGAGGGTGTAGAGTGTCCAATTTGTCATGAAAGAGTATAGAAATCCACCGCCTTACTTATTCCAGCCCCCATAATGACAGATTCCTGTTCCTGTCCGGAGAGAAGGGTATCGTTAGAGTTGCACAATCCACTCAACTCCTCGGCCACAAGACAGTGGCATAACGACAACGTTTAATGTGTCTGAAGGCCACGACTCTTGCCACCAGGACAGCCGTGAGCTCGTTCGCTATCTTTACACATAAAAATATGAGCTTCCTGATGGTAAGAAAACATGTCGCTTGAGGATACCAAAAAAAAGTTATAGTGGGTGAGGTTGTCGAGATGTCAAGTCAAATAACTTATACAATAGCGTGACTCAAACAGCAATGACAATTCGTAGTAAGTAAAGAATAAAGAGAATGAAGAATCAATTTATTTTTCTCTCTTACAATAGACAAACATTAAATCTAGGTTAATATATCTTAAGCCTAAAGAATATGATGGTGTTAAACCCTTTTTATAAGAGATTGGTTCCAGTTTTAGGTATAAACCTGTGTTATAGGTCACCAATGCCCTCATATTATGCTGGTACATAAATAGTATTTACTTGCAAGTTATCGAATACAACAGTCTAAGTGCGCATTAAATATTAAAATTATAGTCTATGCGTAACATTAATAAAACTTAAATTAATAATTTCAAACTAACTGCAAACGCATGTCTTGCTTTCATGTGTGAAGGCTTGCTTACGTGTGCATGNNNNGTGTGTGTGTGTGTGTGTGTGTGTGTGTGTGTGTGTGTGTGTGTGTGTGTGCGTGTGTGTGTACTTTCATATGTGAATGCATGATTACGTGTGTGTGTGTGTTAATTACAATTCAGAAGCCAACTTGTAACAGCCCGTTTGCAATTATATCTTTGTAATATATAAATATTTAAATGTTTATTTACCTTATTATAAATCTAAGACCCTAAAATATAATAGAAGCTATGGGAAATCTTAGAATTAAAAGCCGGAAGTTGACATACTCACTAATGCCTACGTTTTTTGTGAACTAAATCCTGATCGTACTTAAGTTGGGAGTATTTCCTTACTTCCTACGAATTTTTTGGAGCACGAAATGTTGTCTAGCATTTAGTACATTTCATTTTTTGTAAAGTATATAAGTGGGAAAGTGAAAGGGAAGCCCTGCACCAACATTTATGCTTTCTCAAGGGCAATCATATGAGACTTAGATGTACCTTCGAAGGATGAAATACAATATCCTACTGCTATCCTACGGCTGACATAGCGTCAAATAGACCATTCTGATAATGGTAGTAATTCTGCTGTTCACAAACTAAAATTATTTTAGATGCATGCTATCTTTCTCAAGTGAAACAAAAACAAAAGAGATGGAACATTTTAGATATGTCAGATTAGCTGGAAGTTGTCAAATTATGATGTTTTTAAACAACGTTTTCAGAGTGGCATATTAAACGTCAGTAGATATGTATGTATGTATGTCATGTATATGTAGATATGTATGTCATGTACAGGCTAATCTGACAGCACTAAAAGTGTTTTTTCTCATTCTATTACTTTCGTTGGAAAAAGATAGCAATAACTTAAAATTAGTTTAGTGAGTGCGCAACAAAATTACCGCCATTATCACAATCCGCAATACATCGAAGCTCGTTTTTAAATCGTTAATATCTGTCTCCGTATAATAATCGTCGAATGTCCGTTTATGACATTTGGTAATGTTTAGAAAACTAGATGAATGTTCATTAAAAAAAAAACTAGAAACACGAACTTAAATTCCTTTTAAAAAGTAAAAAAAATATCCGAGTATATTTGCAGATATTCGGTTTCATCCCCCACAACTTATAAACGGCTCAACTGATTTTCATCAAACACATCTAGGAACACTAGCACATAAGTTACCTTTAATACAAAAAAAATACTAAATTGAAATCACTTGTATCCGTTCGGGAGTTATGATGACAAAGACAGACACGTCAAACTTATAACACCTCTCTTTTAGCTTCGGGGGTTAATTATACGTATTATTCGCAGAATCCGAACTATAACAGGTTAAAAGGGGAGTGTCCAGTTGATTTTCGTTAGACGGGGTGGTACTTTGATTATATTCTAAAAAATAGTAGGGTAAAACTAGAATACTATTATGTTAGAAAATGTTAAGGAATAAAGAAATGTAGGCCTAAATTTTGCCGAGGGCGAGTTGGTTTCGCAAAGGGCGTGACTTGTAAGTAATCAGTGCAAGGAGGGGCTTAGGATGCACCAGGTGTGACAGTTGATCATAAGCGAGCCCTGATCAGTTAAAAATAAACAATGACAGGTCAAATGATGAGGATGCAAGATATTTAATATATTCTGGCCAGATCAACTATTCACTTACTATTTTTCCTGTTTCATTCGCGCTATACCGACTCGGAGTAAAAAAAAGAGTGTGTGTACTCATGTACGCACATAAGAAGTTTTACTTCTTTGGCATAACAATCCAAAAATACCAAATAATAACACAACGCATACATAAATATAAATAAATAGCATGCAAAAAGCATAAAATATAATTAAAAATTAAAAGATTCGCAACTAACTTCAGGGTGTTGCTTTTGACTGTCACATTTATCTGTCGGTGTGCGCGCGCATCGTAAAAATTCACTCTCATCATTTTTCCCAATCGCGCCATCTATTATGCATATCGCGCAATAAATCTAAATAAAATTATTAAATTTGCAAAAACATACATCTTTTAAAAGAAAGTATCAAATCAATTTTATTTTAACCGACTCCAAAAAAAAGAAGGTTCTTAATACGTCTGTCAACAGCCAACCGATTATAGTGGTTCTTTTTTCACAGTAATCGTATCTATCTCCGCAGGGATTTCAATTTCCGTAACCTTAGGGTAAGAACCTCTCGGTGAATGTGTGTGGTTGGTGTCAGCGTACACGATCTTGTAATTCTTGTCCATCTTCAGGCGAGCCCCACATCTCATGCTGACCCTTTTTGAACAGTACAATGTACGACCGCCTTTCGCGTGGAATGAAAAAGTATGATCCCTGAAGAGCACCATTTTTTTGTTAACTCCACGGGGTAACACTTGGTATGATAGATCTGAAAGTAATAATTGACTTTAGAGGCTGTTATTGCAACTGACCAGGGATGGATCCAGTCCTCATGCCTCAAGGTTCGGCAGTTACAGGGCAGACAAAAAATTTATAAGGCGAATACTACCCGTAACCCAACTGTTCAGGGATGTCATGACCCCAATGACTGCCACTCGGAATCTTCCTTGCTAGAATGCTTTTAATAAGGCCAATACTACCTGCGACCTAGCTAGATCCCTGCCCAGGGGGTCTCCTCCTTAGATACGCTCTTGCTATTGACTGCTACTATAGGAAAAATGGATGAGGTGTCACTAATTTAGGAAAATCCAATTAAAATTCTACAAATAACCAAGCGGTCAACTGTAGACACCATGTTACCGAGACTAGCTATTCGTTCGGTCACCCTACTCTCCAGCAGGGAACAAGACAATGGCAAGCATCAAAGCTATGGCGGCATGAAGAGATAAGGCGACGGTACATCTCTGGACAAACTGCTGAACACCCACTCATGACTGACTACACTACTGCAACAGAAGTGAAGTAACCATCAGGTGGCGAAAAATTAAATAAGGTAAACAGTGTCTTTTTTAACAAACTACGTGAACTGAGTGAGTTACCTTGTTTTTTTTCTAGAGGTAGAGAGGCGTGTTGCAACTTGTCTGGGTATAGAATAGAGATTCACCGCCTTACTTATTCCAGCCCCTATAATGACAGATTCATGTTCCGGTCAAGAGAAGGGTATCGTTAGACTTGCACAATCCACTCAATACCTCGGCCACAAGACAGCACCACAACGACAACGTTTATGGTGTCTGAAGGCCACGGCTCTTGCCATCAGGAGAGCCGTGAGCTCTTTCGCTATCTTTACACATAAAAATATAAGCTTCCTGTTGGTAAGAAAACATTGATAGAAGAAGGCGTTACTTTGCGGAAATCTATAATTAAATCTAAATAAAATTATTAAATTTGCAATTTTCCGCCAAAAAATGTATACGTTTTATGACCTAACAAAACAGGCAAAATAGTGTGCTAAGAATGGATTGGACTTACCGGAATCTAAAACTCCCAAATATATCCAGCTCCACACATCACACACCACTAAACTGTTTTATTAGCACCAACAATATACACATTACTAAAAACTTAACCTACGTTTCGCTTCGTAACCGAAGCATCACCAGGAGAATTCGACTGCACCTTCGTGGACGAAGGTCGAGCAGATACTGGCGCTCGCGCATGCGACTCGGTCTATTTTTCTTGTTTTGTTACGCCATAATACGTATACATTTTTTGAAGGAAAATCGCAAATGAAATAATTTTATTTATATTTAACTAAGAAAACATGTCGCTTGAGGAAACCAAAAGTGGTTGTGATGGGTGAGGTTGCCGAGATGTCAAGTCAAATAACATATATTACAACGCGACTCTTACAGCAACGACAATTCGTAATAATAGTAAGTAAATAACAAAGAGAATGAAGAATCGATTTATTTTTCTCTTACAAACATTAAATCTAGGTAAATATATCTTAAGCTTAAGGAAAATAATTGAGTTAAAACCTTCTTATAAGTGATTGGTTCCAGTTTAAGGTATAAACCTGTGTTTAGGTCACCAATGCCCCCATATGCCAATAGATAAATATTATTTAGTTGCAAGATATCGAATACAAGCTATAGTCTATGCGTAACATTAATAAAACTTGAATTAATAATCTAAGTACCTATCGTATAAATTTTAAAACTACTGCAAACGCACCGTTTGCTTTTGAGTGTGTATGTGTTTGTCTGTGTGATGTGTGTGTATGCAATTAGTGTTTGTAATTGCATGAATATATGAAAGAAAGATAAAAATATGGAAAAAAACAATGAAGTAGGTATACATTTTAATGCTCGGTAGATAAAAAAATCTTCAGTTTCATAAAAATTCAGAAGCCAACTTGTAACAGCCCGTTTGCAATTATATATTTGTAATATATAGATATTTTAATGTTTATTTATCCTATTATAAATCCAAGACCCTAAAAAATAACAGAAGCTATGGGAGGTTTCAGAATTCAAAGCTGGAAGTTGACATAAAACATAAAAAATACAAACTAAATCCTGATCGTATTAAGATGGGAGTATTTCCTAAGAATGATTTGGAGCACGAAGTATTGTCAGATTAACTATTCACTTACTATTTTTCCTGTTTCATTCGTGTTATATCTACTCGCAGTAAAAATCATACGTTTTTTAGAAGAAAGTATCAAATCAATTACACTTTAACCGACTCCAGCAAAAGAAGAAGGTTCTTTATCCGACTGTCAACAGTCAACCGATTATAGTGGTTCTTTTTTCACATTAAACGTATCTATCTCCGCAGAGATTTCAATCTCCGTAACCTTAGGGTAAGAACCTCTCGGTGAATGTGTGTGGTTGGTGTCAGCGTACACGATCTTGTAATTCTTGTCCATCTTCAGGCGAGCCCCACATCTCATACTGACCCTTTTTGAACAGTACAATGTACGACCGCCTTTCGCGTGGAATGAAAAAGTATGATCCCTGAAGAGCACCATTTTTTTGTTAACTCCACGGGGTAACACTTGGTATGATAGATCTGAAAGTAATAATTGACTTTAGAGGCTGTTATTGCAACTGACCAGGGATGGATCCAGTCCTCATGCCTCAAGGTTCGGCAGTTACAGGGCAGACAAAAAATTTATAAGGCGAATACTACCCGTAACCCAACTGTTCAGGGAGGTCATGACCCCAATGACTGCCACTCGGAATCTTCCTTGCTAGAATGCTTTTAATAAGGCCAATACTACCTGCGAACTAGCTAGATCCCTGCCCAGGGGGTCTCCTCCTTAGATACGCTCTTGCTATTGACTGCTACTATAGGAAAAATGGATGAGGTGACACTAATTTAGGCAAATCCATTTAAAATTCTACAACTAACCAGGCGTTCACCTGATGGTAACCGACATGGTCACCTGTATACACCATGTTACCAAGACTAGCTATTCGTTCAGTCACCCTACCCTCTCGAAGGGAACAAGACAATGGCAAGCACCAAAGCTAATAATGGTGGCATGAAGAGATAAGGCGATGGTACATCTCTGGACGAACTGCTGAACACCCACTTATGACTGAGTACACTACTGCAACAGAAGTGAAGTAACCATCAGGTGGCGACAAGTTTATTACATGTCGACAACTTAATTAGGGGAAACAGCGTCTTTTTTAATGAAGTATGTGAACTGAGTGAGTTACCTCGTTTTTTTATAGGGGTAGAAAGGCGTGTTGCAAATTGTCTGTGTAGAGAATAGAGATCCAACGCCTTACTTATTCCAGCCCGTATAATGACAGATTCATGTTCTGGTCCAGAGTAGGGTATCGTTAGACTTTCACAATCTAATCAACACCTCGGCCAGAAGACAGTGGCATAACGACAACGTTTATTGTGTCTGAAGGCCACGACTCTTGCCATCAAGAGAGCCGTAAGCTCGTTCGCTATCTTCACACATAATAATTTGAGCTTTCTGATGGTAAGAAAACATGTCGCTTGAGAATACCAAAAGTGGTTGTGGTGGGTGAGGTTGCCGAGATTTTAAAATTCTTGTTCATGTTTACCAGCTATAGCATCTTTCAAACCATTAGAATGATAAAAACTGATGAATAAGTAAAGCAGTGGAATTGCAAAAAAAATAAAAAAAAAACAAAACTAAAATAAAAATAATTTGTCTATTGTACAAATAAAATTAACATTAAACACTAACATAAATAAAATACATTCTAATGGGCCAGCTTATCTTTAGCAAGAAAGAAATTCCGGAGAGAAAAAAATAAATACTTAATTATTGTTTTTTTTAATTAATATAAATTATTAATTTGCAACTTCTAATATGAAAATTTGTGAGAATGGATGGAAGTTTTTTTCTCTTTCCCGCACAAACAACTGAACGGATTTGGATAAACCTTTTCAGGAATATAGTTCATACATCAGAAGAAAAAGAACATTTAAGCTACAATTTCTAAAAAATATAATGTACACGGAAAAAACAACATTTGTTTTGGGAGTTACATTTTACGGCTAAAGGTGGGTTTGAACTAAATCTCAAGGTTAGCCGGCTATACTTAGGTTTATTTTCCAGAAGAAGCTAAAGTTCGATATTAAGTTAGTTTGCATCGTTAAATTCCATCTTAACCGGTTAACGTGCACATTAGCCGAAACGGAACAGCTTTGCTGTACGGCATCGCACAATCTCGAAATGCTTAAAGCGAAATTTGATGGTAAGTTTCGTCAGTTACTAAAATCAAAACGAACGGATTTAACAGTTTTTATTTGGGTGACGAACAGTACGGTAATGTATTTCAAGAAGTCAGGTCACCAAAACTCGCCGCGTAATTAAGCGTAATTAAGCTAAGCATTCAACATTGCAGTATCGCCGATTGAAGATTTGATGATTGAACTATCGGCGACGTAGAAAATCAAATAGCACCAGTGGCAGTACGAGGCAACAGTATCTTCTACTATGTAAAAAATGTAGACCTGTTGAAATTTAGCATACCATTTAAATTGATACCGGTCATGGTGGACGAGATCGCGTGATAAATGAATAAAAAAAGTACAAGAAAGAAGATCATTGAATTTAAATTTATTTGAATCCAGTGAAATGAAATTACAAACTAACAAGAAAGAAATAGTCGTCAAACCGATATCATCGGAAATGAATAGCAGGTGTCAAGTTGATATAATTTACAGTCCAGAAGGTAAATTTAAATTGATTTTAGTTTACCAGGATTAATTAAACTTGTCCCACCCACCCACTTTTAGCCGTAACAAATACAATATCGAGACTCAAACAGCAAAGACAATTCGTTGTAAGTAATAACTTCTGGTCAGTTTAATACACTTACTATTTTCCCTGTTTCAGTCGCGCTATGGTGAAAAAATACACATTTTTTAGAGGAAAGTTGCAAATCAATTTTATTTTAACCGACTCTAAAAAAGGATGAGGTTCTCAATAAGACTGTTAATATTCTCCATCAATAGCCAACCGATTATGATTTTTTTAGAAAGATAAGTCATGATTCTGAAGCGGTTTCAAATAAATTTTATCATGATCTACTAGTGGTTACAAGTCGGATCATCCTCCTAGTAACCAGTACTTGGATGTTGATAATATGTATCTGCAACCGGTTCGGAACCATTTGCTAACTTTCGAAAAAAACATTAACAAATCAATTAAATTCATCAGTTGAAGTAACATTTTGCAGTTTAACTGCGGTTAATTATTTGTTCAAATATGGTCTTCCGCCAAGTAACATTTGCTTCTATCAACAATCTGAAAAATGTACAAAAAACCCGCCTATACATTTACAAACTTTATTACATACGTGGAAACGTAGCCATCTTTAAAGGGATGTGAACATCCCTAGCCGTGGCGTAAGAACATTTCGGTGGATGTGTGTGGTTGGTGTCAGCATACACGATCTTGTAGTTCCTGTCCATCTTTAGGCGAGCCCCACATCCCATGCTGATCTTCCTCGAACATTGCAATGTACGACCGCCTTTTACGTGGAATGAAAAAGTATGATTTCTGAAGAGCACCACCTTTTTGTTATTTCCAAGGGATAACACTTCGTATGATAGATCTGAAAACAACAATTTATTAATACTCGTAGTAATTCACCTGAATGTAACTTATCTTGGATGTTCTTTATCTATGAAGTCTGCTATTGCTACTGACCAGGGATGGATCCAATCTTCAAGCCAGGGTAGTCACATACTCAAGGTTCGTTCAGGACTGACCAAATTTAATAAGGCTAATACTACCCTTAACTCAACTAACTAGACACTTGTCCAGTGGGTTTATGACCCCAATGACTACCCCTCGCATTCTCCTTTGCTAAACTGCTTTTGATAGGGCACATACTACTTGTGACTTATCTAGACCTTGTCCCCCATTGTTTGATCATACCCCAACGACCCCCTTAGATCCGCCCTTGCTACTGACTGCTACTATGGAAAAAATGGATGAGGTGATACCAATCTAGGAAAATCGTTACAGAATTCTAAACCTTGTCATTCTAAATTATTTTACTAGAGCACGATCTAAACATCACATTCATACACCAGGCAATTTACAATAAATAATAAGGTTTAAATAAGTTATTATAAAGTTATGAGCAAAATAAAAACACATTTTATTTTATTTTAACAAAATATTTGTACATCATTATGTATTCCTTTCTATATGCAATATGGTACCATCTTTGTCTCTTATGACATATGGTGGTGGGTGGTTATGCGAAGGTAGGGGTAGTGCAACAGCTCCTCGGTAGATCACAACCCTAGCTTTACACCCTGTTTTTCGTTTTGTAGAACAGTAAAGGCGATTAGGGTTGCCCCCTTGCACTGAAAAGGGGTAACCCTGAACGAGGAACACATTTTTTCCCATACGAGAAGGCACGATTTCAAATAGCGTAGCACCTGTAAGTTACAGCCAGTCATCATAACCTGGTAAAGATTAAATAAATAAATAAATATAAATATCACTGGACAACTCACACGAATTGAATCTAACCCCAAAGTAAGCAAATTATATGCTTGTGTTATGGGTGTTAGTAAACGATACTATTACATAAAAATACTTAAATAGATACCAGAATATATTTAATAAACACCCAGACCCGGAAATGCAGACATCTAAATGTTCATCACACAAATGCCTGCCCCCGTCGGGAATCGAACCCGAGCCGAGTGGTCGATGTAGTTAAGCGTGTACGTTAGCCACTCGACCAACGAGGCGGTCAAAGATTGGGTTTATAGTTACCTAACCGTCACTTTGGTTGAAGAGTTGGCATACACCCCCAATTACACCGATTAACTGTGTCGTTCGTGTGCTATTCCCAACGCATTTGTCTTAGAAACACCATTCCCTCATTTCTATGTCTGAGTTTGTTATTTTTTCCGGTATGTATTCACATATCTCTATGTGTCGTTGACTAACACCCATGGCACAAGTGCACAATTTTCTTACTTCGGAATTAGATTCAATTTGTGTAATTTGTGGGGTTATTTACTAAGTTATTTGGAATAGTTGCTATTATTATGCATAAAGAGGAAAAAGTATCTAGAGCAGCAAAGAACAGCTACTTGCTTTCTATATCAGCTCAGCTCAGATTCAGTCCTCGTTCCCCAAAACAAGACTATTTTTCCCAATTCTGGGCAACTTCTTGGTATTTACTAAAAACTTTACACACTTTAACCTGTCACATTGTGGGACTTAGTGTCTTCGGCTAGTCGTGGGTGCCCTGGTTGTGCCTCTGCCTACAGCCTCGGGGATATGGGCGTATAGATGCTTTTATAAAAAATCAGCGATACCTGGGATGAGCCACAGAATGTCAATTTTAATAACGCGAATAATATAAAAATATATACTTACTTCTAGATAATGGCGATATTACCTAAATATAAAATAATGTATCATTGTATGAAGAAAACGAAAAAATTTGAGCATTCTTTGTATTTTAAAATAATTTTAGTTTTTCATGTTTCTGTTGAAAACTCTCTTTAGAAAATATCATGTAATATTTCAGATTTCCTTTAAATTTTCGTTGGCGACTCTTTGCTACTCTTGCTTTTTTGAACCATTGCGTCTGCACTCTTTTTATTTTATGAGGTATTAGTAATTTTTAATATTGTCCCATCAAAATCCCTATGAACAATTGGTGGTGGGTGATTATGCGATGGTATCGGTGCTATAACAGACCCCTGGTAGACCACCACTCTAGCTTTGCATCCTGTCTTCAGTTTTCTGGAGCAGTAGTACCGGTTAGGATTACCCCCTTGCACTGAAAAGGGGTAACCTTGAACTAGGATCACGTTTTGCTTTCCCTTGCACGAAGGCATTGTCTCATATGGCAGTGAACCTGAAAGTTATAGCAAAACTGGTTTTTATATAAAGATTTCAGTATTTAAACGACTTCATGTTTCATGTTCATGTTCATGTTTGTTAAGCGATTACTTGGCCAAATCAAATGGATTTTGATGTTTCGATTTTCAAAAAATAGGTCTTGGTTTGGAGGTGGTCTCAGACGTTTCGATTTGTGGTTTTTGAGTTATATGTAATAATGCAGGTATTTTGTAAACCTAGGAGTAATAATCGATCATTAAACTACTGTTCTCTTTTAGAAATAGCCTTATAATAAGATGAATAGAAGGTAAGTTGAGTTTTTTTCGTTACCATGGTTAATAATTATTTTCAAATCTTGTACGTACAAAAATAACGACAAAAAATACTAAGATACGTTTTGATCAAATTATAAAATCCATTCGAAAGTTGACAAGAAAGGTTTAAGGATAGCGCTTATTTGACGGTCCGGGGTTGTGCGCATCGCAACGCAATAATCCGCCTAGACACACATTTTGTAAGGAACAAAGCAGACTATGCCGGGCAGCATAGTGGCGGATTTTTCGCAGCGCATTTCCACACGGTACCCCGTCTGTTTCTCCGATGCAGCCTACAGTCACAAAAGAGGAAAGTAAAGTATGTTATTAATGTGAAAAGAGGTGCTAATGACATCTTAACGCTAAAGTTATCGAAAGATGTTTCTCAAAAACAAAATATATGATGTTTGAACACAGGTACTGTCGAATACGAAACGAATCGAAAGTCGAAAGACAGATCGCGAATTACGTTTGTGAGCAGAAAGAGAACTCTATATCGTCCATCGACTTTTCTTCATTGCTGCAACACGTTGTGATCGTTTTTTCCAGGACACTTTGTGGTTTTCTTGTAATAACTACAGTGACAACGTATCTTGAGTGTTTGCATTGAGGTTCTAGACGGTTGTAAGCACCGGTTGTAAACATTGGCTTGCGTCCTTCTGGACCATAGATTCGGACCATTCAATAAATGACGTTCTAGACGATTGTAAACACGCCTTACGACAAAATTTGCTGCTATATTCCTATTGTTATTAAATTTAAGTTACAGTAAATTCAAATACAGTCCAGACGAATGCAATCCAATACATACAACCAAGTGTTTACAACCGATTGAAATAAAGTTTCCTCCAAGTTTATTTTTGCTGGAAACCACGTTTACAACCGTAGAGAACGTCATTTAGAGAAAAAAGCGCTTATCGTCTTTGCGGTCTAATGGGCCACTGCTGGACTTAGCTTTATGAGGTCCTAGGTTTCACTTCCGAATTGATAAAAAAATATTTTTTGTATTTTCTAGTAAAACAACATTGCTCGGAATTGGATAAGTGCCTGGTTTGCAATAGGTTTGCATCAATCACATCGCCGGACTTAGTATTTTCGGCTTGTCGTAGGTGACCTGGTTGTACCTCTTCCTACCACATCAAAAATACGGGCCTCTTGAGGTCTCGGTTTCAATTTCCAGGTGGGGACACAAAAAAATCGAAAATTGTGTATTTTCAATTTTCTAATAACAATAACGTTGTCCGGGATTGGATATGTGCCCAGTTGGCGGTGGTCTTGCCACTTATCCTACTAAGTGGCCTCCGCTTGTCGTGGGTGACCTGGTTTTACCTCTTCTTACCACTTCGAAGATACGGGCGTAAAGATACTTAATTTTAAACTGAAAAAATAGACTACTACCGATTACTATCTATATTTTTTTACTTTATTTTTAACAAAAATGAATTCTCCTTGAGTGGTCACATGCAGTTGGGGGGGATTATGTCTGTGGTCTGTAAACGCTGACACTATGTTACCATCATCATCCAACTTCACCCTCGCCTTACAGCCCAGTGAGATCTTCTGAGAGCAGTACCATCTTTTGGGCGAGTGCATCTGAGCAAATGTGAAGCCCTCCAACAACATCAGCTTGTGTTTAAACCCTTTGATCTCGATAAGTTCGTATACTGAAAAATTAAAAAAGAATATATACTGGAATATATCTAACCCAGTAAGTTAATATATTATATCAATCTTCATTTCAAGCCTGTTGATTGACAAATAAAAGTCCATACAAAATCAAAACCCACCATAGAAATAAACCAATTTTTTTTATTTTGCAAAAAAAACGCAAAGTTTAACATAAAAAACGTCAAACAAAGACTCACCCAGAATAATTGAGTATTGGACTAGCATTGCTAGATCTGAATGTATGTATCTATGTTTATCATACAAATGTTTCCAATGTCTACAAATAGTATGTATGTGTATGTAGGAAAGCCTTAAATCAATATATTTAAAAATACAATATATGAAAAATGTGTTTAAACGTCACTTTCTTCGTTCAAGTCAATCTGTTTATTTTTTGTCTATTAAAATATCTCCATAACATACGGTTGCCTGAAAGAGATAGCTTTTTTGACGATAAGCTCTTTTTTGTGTATCTTATGTAATGACTGACAATTACTGTGTTATAGAAATTATTGTCAGTCATTCTTTTAAATTATCGATTTTTTCTTCACAGTTTTAGTTATTGTTATTTTTCGGGACAATGGTAGACTCCAAAAAAAGGCTATGAATATTTTTAGGTTAAACTTAATAAACTACAATTGTTATCAGACACGATTGCAGACCTAAACTCGTAATATGATTTATAATTTGTTGTTTTACAATAAATAAATATACATTTTTGATATTTTACTAAGGTTTTTTTATTAAAATATTATAGATAATTTTCAACTGGGTCTGAGAGTGTTCTACCTTAAAAGTGAACATCAGACGTCCAGTCCCTGCTTTACTTAATTTTATTTTATCAAAATTAGTTCTTCAGTACTTTATGTTTCGGACCAGTCTTGAGTAGAGTAAGAAGAGTGTCAATGTGATCCCGAAGATATCTTTTTTCTTTACACGTCTTCCCACATAAATGGCAAATAAGTAGTTCTTTTTTAGATTCACTTTTAGCTGATTCTTCTTTTTCTACGTTTATATCCTGATTCTCTTGACTCTTCTGATTACCTCGAACTTAAAAGAAATACCAAGCTAATAATTGAGCACTTAATATCGAAATGTGAAATAACATCACAGTCAGGATCTTCAAACACTAGAGAAGTATTAAAAATAAACTATTTTTTGGAGGGATATTTAGTATAATATTTCACGTTAATTGGAGCTGAAATGGTGGAAGAAATATGGCTTCATAAGTTTATATTCCTCAAAAAAAGTACCTTTACGCCCGTATCCCCAAACGTTGGCAGAGGTAGATCCACGACTAGACAAAGACACTAATCTCTCGAAGTTTTCTTAGTAACAACATACTCTCCACTACTTGTTACATGAAGATCTGTTGGACTGTGATGATGGTCTGTTTTTGCTGAGGTGATGTTGCCATACTTGTCAAGTTTGATCTTTGCCATACACCCAGACGAGGCTTTTCGTGAGCAGTACCAAAGTCTGGGAGAATTTCTTTGAGCAAACGTAAAGCCATCGTAAAATAATAACTTGTGTTTATAACCTATAACTGATATAAGTTGATAACCTGAAAACATGACAAAAATAAAACAATGAATCAAGTTTACATTAAAGTGAATATTTTCACAAAATTCTTGTGCTCGTCTACGTTTATTTAATAAAATGCATAAAGAACTTTTTTAATTTTTTGACGAAAAAAATTGACGGTAATAATTTACGAAAATACACAAAAGGTGGACTTTTATTTAGGTGTACAGATATTGAATGAAGTCATTATTACACTATTGAAATAGGATAAAAACTCTAGAAGTTGGAGCTCTACGTAAAATCTATGGTATTACGGATTGCATTTGCAACAGTGAAATCAAAGAGCAAGTGAGGGAGAAAGTAATATTGAAAGAGTATTGATGTAAAGTTGAGAGAGGGCAAGCTCCGAAAATTCGGTTTTATGAAACGAATGGTAGGTGAAAGTACGTACGTATATTGTATGCTTGTGTACAAATGTAAGTACGCAAGGAGGCCTAGGTTGACTAGTTCATTAGGCTTTATTAATTAAAGAAATAAAAAAACAATGGTGTTTAAGGAGTTAACTCTTACCTAATATTGTTCTAACAAAAATAAATTCAAATTAACATGTATGCACATATTTAATAATCAGTCGTACAACTTTATTCTAAGCACTAAAATGATAAAGGTAAAAACAATGTTTGCCACGACTCAGACATAAGTACACGTCGCATTTGCGACATCTTATTTTTGTTCGTGATTTGCAACTCTCCATGCGGCAAGCGCGAGGGTCTTTGAGTCCATCGAATATCGATAAATGCATATACCCGTCATATCTCTTTCCTTTTGATGGATGATTTGCTGGTTTATATCTGCCTGAAAATTGAGTCATATCCTGTGTATCTGGCGAGGGTGTACGTTTCTCTTTATCTGGAGTATTTATTAATGTTTCAGCGATTTCAAATCTAAATGACAAAATGTCTTTCATATCTTTGTTTACAGTTTCTCCCATGGCTAACAAATCACACCTATACAAGCGCCAAGCATTTACCATAGCCAAATCCATGAAATGGAGTATTACTTTAAGAGGCCATTTCTGTGTCTTCACAAAAGTTCTGTAGTACTCCATAGACTGCTCTAAAACACCCACCCCACCCATGTACGAAGTATATCTTGTCATGAGCTTCGGGGCGTTGACACCTATGTAACAATTATTTTTGTTATCATAACGCTTAACCACCTCAACATCCGTGCCACCAGTGCAGTTGGAAACAGCCACCACACCTTTACTATCTTTCCATTTGACTAATGCCAGATCACCCGAAACTCTTTGATCTATTTCCCCACTTTCCATTTCACTATCTTCTTTTAAGTTAAGCTCTTTTCGATCTGGCACACGGTTAGCCATTATGATACCAGTTCCATGATAACCAAGTTGCGTCAAAGTATCAATTAGTGGTATCGATGTGAAATATCTGTCAAAAAAAATACAGTTTCCTGGTGGGACACTTTGAATGAGTCGGAGAACTACTGCAGGTCCAAAGCCTAATGTACTAGATAGGGCTGGGTTAATTCCATAACAAAACTCAAAATCTACCATCAACCCTTCACTGGTGGTGACTACGAAATATTTGAAGCCTGGTGGACGTGGCTTATGTTTTACCAATTGTCGAAGGTGACATTTTCGGGTAAACGGTATAATTTGCTTGTGCACGCAGTACCTCCCTGGAACACGCTCTATTTTTTCGCAACCTTTCTTAACAGCATCAAGCACAGGTTGTACTTTCCAAAGGGGATTTCCCGCATTGTTTGCTGGTACAGCGTCGGCATCAACAACGTGTAAATTATTTCTCAAAAGGGCTAGTCTATCTCTCGTTATTGCACTTGTTATCATGTTGATACTTATGTTATTGCGCCAATACATACTGTATCTGGGATATGAAAGAATTCCCATGAGCAAGTGAATGCCATACAACCTTTTCATTCCCTGCTTATTTGTATTTAATACTTTCCAAGTTTGTTTCATGTAGTAAATATTAGTACAGTGAGCCATGTTTTCAAAAAAATCATCATTATAATAATCGGAAAAATATTCAACAGGTGACCTAACCTTATTTGGTTCAAGGTGGCCAGGATAGTTGTGAGGCTTATCGATATAATCACCATTTTCCCAAAGACGTCTACGTTTTGGAAACTTTGCTTTTAATTCAAATTTTTTCTTAGATTGCTTTTTGAATTTTCTTATTTTCTTGTGTTTTTTTGCATTTGTAGGACTGTCAAATTCATAATATTCGTGTGATATGTTTTGGCAATATTTTGAACCTGACGAAGAAATAAAATCTAATTTTAGGTTATCGTCATCACTTTCAACTGGTGGAAAGCAAAATTCCTCATCCGCCTCGTGGATGTTAAAATCTGAGTCAAAATCATCATCAAGTAACTGATCTTTCAGCGGATCTAAAAATTAAAAAAATAGCCAATTACATCATCGATTCTGTGGTCTACTGCTCCGTTGTCGTACTAAATTTTATTAGTTTCCTGGTTCGATCCCCAGGTCGGGCAACAAAAAGAAAATGTATCTTTTTTATTTTTGTAATAAAAATAACGTATGTGCTTATTTGGCGACAAAAAATCAAATAATTTTATTTGGATTTAAGCATGGATTTCCGTAAAGTAACGCCTTCTTCTATCATTTAGCTTGCAATATTAAGCTTGTGTGTAAGAACGCTAATATTTTTCAATAATAATGCTTATAAAGTACATTAAATCAATAAATAAAACATTACCCACACTACCATGCATTCGACACACACAAACAAACATATTGATGATAACGACAAAAGATCACAGATGGCGCATTAAAAAGTTTGGAAACAAAGTATTTGGTATTGAAAAATGATGATTGCGTTTTTATCAACAAGATATGAAATTTATTACGGTCGAATTTCGACCAACGGGCGAGGCGTTTTTATCAACAAAATATGAAATTTATTACGGTCGAATTTCGTCCCGTTCATTACAAATCTTAAAATAATAAGATCATCCAAGAGTCTGTCCTATCGCGGACGAGACACTTCACACGTCCTACATCTTAATTTAAATATGACGTCACACTATCAAAAATATAAGAACAATTAGTATATGGCATGTTTGTATAAAAATGCAAAGGAATTAGGAAACTAGGCGAAGGAAGATTCGTGAAATTAGGACTCGATACTCTCTGCCTACCGCGAAAGCGAATTGGCATGAAGATATATATGTACCTACTATAATAAAAAAAACGTTAGAAACAAAGTCTGACAACTATTTTATTATCTCAGTTCTTGTTGGTAAAATCACGAGGTCAGGGAAATTGTATATTTACATGTCCCGTTTAGACTTTTTTATAATTAAGTACTCTCCGGAGCTGGTTACATGGATATTGGCTGGACTATGATGATGTTCAGTCATCGCTGCTATAATGTTGCCAAACTCGTCCAGTTTGATCTTCGCCTTACATCCAAGCGAGCCCTTTTGTGAACAGTACCAGCGTTTGGGGGTGTTCATTTGGGCAAATGTGAAACCTTCGTACACCATCAACTGGTTTTTAAAACCTTTAATGGTTATAAGTTGATAACCTGAAATAATATACTGATAAAATGAAACGATGACCAGCATAGACACTAACAAAACAACTCTTAATACAATAGGAATAAGGTCGTCAAGTCTATCCTCCCGCAGACAAGATCCTTCACACGGTGCGTGTGTCGGTGCGGGTTTGACAGCGTTCGTCTGAAACACGCACCGTGTGAAGTAGCGTGTTAAAGAAAAATAATTAATAAAAAAAGTAAAATTAATTAAACAATAAGCACACGATAACTTTTTGCAAATTTACATATTTTATTACATAATTTTACTGTAACACAAAAAAATACAACGAAAATTATAATTCTAATCCACACTTAGAGACGTTCAAATACATGTCGAGTCGAGTATGTCGAGTTAATGTCATTAAAAGATAATAGACGTCTTTGAGTGCGGCCGTAAGATGAGCTTAAATTAAAGCTTAATTCACATGAACGACAACGACTTAAGACAAATACACTACGACGTGGTCGGGCGCGATTTCATATTGAAAATTAACAATAAAATTCAGACAGACCACATTTTGCGATCGTTATCGATGACATGGGTTAAACACCACGCACCAGTGACCAAATAGCTGACACGATGTTGCGTAGTTGCAGTGTCAAACCGTCCGCGCTCGTGAACACCGTGCAACCAAAAGTCAACGACATCCCATATTTTGGCAGCGACATTATTTACTCATAGCCACCTTTTGTCTCTGTAAAGTCGTGCGGTTGTCGTACGTGTGAATCAATAGAGAAGTTTTTAAAAGTTAATATCGATACATCACTGAAAAGAACATAACGATATCAAAACCAACTAATTGAAAAAAACGATATTAACGAATTTCTATATTACATAAAAATAATAACAATTTACAGGTTAGTGCAGGCTGCACAAAACTTTAAACTAGTATGAGGGAGTTCGGCGAAATCTAGACAAAATACGGACACAGTTTTTTCGTAACTATTTAATTTTTTCAACCGAATATTTTACTTACACACAAATTTAGTAACTTTGTGTAAATTAATAAATTTTAGTGACATTTCGTATGCACAAATAAAGTGCCTATTCAAGAAAAAATATTGTATGGATGTTTTCTTTACACCGCCAAATCTCATTTGATGTGTTTAGGTAAATATGCTACCGCTTTACCTAAGACATGACATGACATGACTGACGACTGCCCATTTTGGCAAAATCGGGTAATTACTTGGTAAACATTATTAAACATAAGTAATGGCAGGTGCTCACGTTCATGGAAAAAAGAAAAAAAAAAATTTTAAATTTTAATGTAGATTCCATCTTTGCACTTTTGATAACGCGGCGGTTCATGATTGTGTTGGGTCTCAGCGTGGACAATGTTTCCTTCTTTATCCAGTTTCAGTCGAGATGGACAATTAGTGACGTACCTCTTCGAACAGTATAGCAGCTGTTTTACATCTTTCGCTCCTCGATAAGAAAACGTATAATTTTGGAACATCACTAATGACTTCCCGCTCGGTATTCGCATGATTATTAACTCTGAAATAGAAATAACTAACTAAATCTACTTTACAACAATACTTTCAAGTCACCGGTGTGGTCTAACGGTCCTGGGTTGGTATCGGTCTAAAGGTCGGGGTCGGGCACCAAAATCAAAATGTTTCTTTTTTCTTTTTTTAATTGCCACTATCACACTGTGGGACATATTTTCTGCGGCTAGCCGTGAGTACCCTTTTTGTACCTCTGCCTACAACTTCCGGGATACAGGCGTGAAGATATTTTTTTTAATTAACAAAAACTGTTGCCTGCGTACACTTTATTACTTACTAGTAAGTGGAATATATAAGGTAGTGGATTCCTATCCAGGCAAGTTAATACGAGGCACTTTTCCGCCAGTGGTCCTATTGGTACTAACCTTCACTTCAATCTGTGCTTGCTTCTTCGAACTACCTCGCACAGAGGCGGGTTTTTTCTACTCGGAGAACCAGGACCAATACGAGATAAAATGATTAACATGATAAAACATATAGGTATCCAAAATACAACCCTCTCTTTTTGAAATCTGTTAAAATTAGAATCATCAGTTATTAAATTCAAAATATGCTGTGAAAAATTATAATTTCAAAAAATAAGATTATGATGCTATTATGCATTTTTGTTCTCAGTTTGTAGAATAACAAAATAATTCATGACATGGCTAATACTTTTTAATGTTACATTTTTGAATTTTAAAATCAGACAATTTGATATAATATCCAGAAGCACTTAGTTTGTAAACCGGCCGGGTGTGAGAGTGGTGATTCTGGGAGAAAACAATGTCCCCAGCTTCATTCACCTTCAAGCAAGCTTTACAATTTTGACTTAATTTTTTGGAACAGTATAAGTAGCGTTTGTTAGGTCCTTGGTAAGAGAACGTGTAACCTTGGTACATCATGAGGGATCTTCCACTCATTAACTTCAACTCCTTCAGCCCTGAAATATAAAATAAACTTGATATGAATTAAAATAAGACCGCGTTTCGCCAAAATAATAACAATTAGCATAGCAAAATGAACAACAAAATGAATACTTTATTTATATGGCAATAAAACACAAAACATACCAGTTTTTATTACACGATAAACCCATATGTATGGTCTTAAGAGAGGGGTAACACAAACAAAACGGGACTACCGCAGATCAGCTCATAAATCACGCAGTTGAACCGGAGTCATCAACCGGATCGCAATTTAGTTCAACTTACCTACGGATAACGAGCGAATGGAACGAGCTATCGCTCAGTTTAAACTATATTGCAGCCAATGAGGTTGTAGCTATTTAGTCATTGGTCACAGATAATGGTCATCAGTTTGAGACATTTCAATTGAACCCTGAAATTTTTGAATTGAGCTTCAGCTCTGACTCATATAATGTTATTTGAATATTCAAACTGGTTCAGAGCTGATTTACTCACCCTCAATGTTACTAACTTACGTATCTTCACGTCAAGTCCTTCGCGGGTTAGGTAGAGTATCGAGTGGTCGCCACTTGGTCGAAATTCTACCATTTTATATCTTATATATAATAAATATAAATTTTAATATCTTTTTGATACGAACGCCATCTTCATTTATCAAAACCACCTATGTACTTTGTTTCCAACTTCATGAATGTTGTTTGTGCGCCGCCTGTGATCTTTTATCGTTATCATCAATATAATTGTTTGTGTGTAATGCATGGTAGTATGTGAAATATTTAATTTTGATTCAAAGCACTTTATAAGCATTATTATTGAAAACTACCAGTGTTCTGAACTTCTCCTACACATAAACTATAAGTGTGTTAAATTTCATTCACCTTCGTCCGCGCATTTTTCGTAAAAAGGGGTCCTAAGTTTTTGCTTCGAAATATTATGGTAATCGAACACCAAGTAATCACTACATAAACAAAAAAAAGGATGAGAACACTAGTAAAATTTATTCTACCAAGACAAGAAATTGTACTACAATTTGACGTATAAACCAGTGGAGCTCATTGTGTATCTATTCGGGCCATGTGTGTGTTCTGTAAACGCATAGACTATATCACCCTCTTTGTTCAACTTGAGCAAAGCATGACACTGCTTGCTGATCTTATTAGAGCAGGTAAGACGTCGTTTCAAATGTCCTTGGAAAGAGTAAGTATAACCTTGATACATTACAACAGTTTTTCCATTAGCTAATGTCATAGTCTTGAATCCTGAAAAAAATTGAGAACATACACGAGTTTTTATTTGCTAGAAATACTTTATGACCGCGATATAAACAAGAAACATATTATTTTATTGAATCAGGCGTTACTTTGCGGCAATCCATTATAACAGATGTAAAATACGCCTTTATTTTTCTAATTCCGCGTAAGCAGTGTAATTATTATGGCAAATAATCCTCCAAATGACACAGAATGTGACAAGACTGACTGACGTTTCCACTACCCACCTCCGCGACCAGAACACGAATAAAGAAAGAGCTCGGAAAACAATATAAATTGTCACATTCTGTGTCATTTGGAGGATTATTTGCCACAACAGTTACACTGCTTACGCGAAATTAGCAAAATAAAGGCTTATTTTACATCTGTTAAGAAACATATTACGTAACACCTACTATTTTTGATCGACCCTAAAAAACGGTAAGTAGTTTATAGATATTGTAAAAATATATTTGTATGCGGGGGTAGTTATAAATATAGAGACAACTAATATAATTTGTACTAATTGTAAACAAAGAACTAAGCTAGCAAATAATATGAATATGAGCGCATCGCCAACTAATTGCTTCACAGTTTAGCGGAACTTGTACTGTGTTATGTAGATATAAGTTTTACAGAAAAAAAGTCGGGTTGCACTTCGGGAGTGCCGGCCGTAGTGAAAACTTGCATATTAATGTTGTGTATTTTTGATATTTTTTAATGGTTAGGAAATAGTTTTGCACGAATTGCTTTAATTATCACTATGAAAGTACTATCATTTATGTGGTAGAATACAATATTCATTTATTGCGCTATCGTACATAGACATGGTAACACGAAAATTCGCGCAAGCGCCCTGCGCCGTCTTACGAATTTTCGATCAGGTCACGTATCCTGACGCGAGTTTAGAAGTTTTTACCCATTACAAAAAAGTGCGCAACGCCGCTAAAGAAGTTTTCACTTCAAAAAATTGGCTGTGTTCGTCACTGTTAGTAGAAGACTCGTCTGAAAAAAAATCAGATTTAGGACTGGAGAACGTCTATCGGGTTGGATTGTTATAAATAATTACCATCAATTCTTTCCATCACGTTCTGAGCCTTTACCATGAGTTGGTATAGATTTTCTGAACTGTGACACTTGGTCTAAAAATGTGTTTCTCTTAGTTACCAATAGAGGCGCTGTTCAAAGTTTCCATATAAATAATTTACATAGACGGTAGGGAGTATAGTAAAATCGACAAGTCGTAAACTCATGGTAAGGGCTCTTATTTAGAGAGTAAAGTAAATTATAAACGTTTAGACGCCAAACTCGTGATAAAACTATTGCAACATTTAAACGTTTTTTCATTATTTTAGCCTATAACACTAAACAAACTAAAATTTTCGTTGAAAATCTTTATTAACAGTCACAATAATTTTCAATTATTTAATAAAACAGATATTAGGGAACGTACACATACTACGTAACCCATTTAAGGGGGGGGGGTCTTTAAAATACTACGATCAGTCACGAGAGTGAGGGGGGTGACATATTTTTGTTACGTAGTCTATTTCACCAATAGAAATTTCGGACTATACTATATTAGTGGTGCCTACGGAAGTATATTGATACGTCAGCTAATTAAAGGGTTGAGTTCGATAATAACTGATTTTTTTTTCAAAAAATAGTTATTGGTATCGTTGGATTCAGAAAGAAATAATCTATATAATGCCCTTTTCAAAATAATAAGAATCGCATTATGTCTCGAGATATTCAATCTCAAAACGGTTTAACTGACACAGATGTCGAGATCGCTGGTACCAAAAATATTGAATATTAATAAAACCTACATAAAATATAAATATCTCAATTCTAATATAAAAATGGATTATATCGCCAATAACTCTTTTAACTTTTAACAAGTGCCGTATTTGTGGTGATTTTCTTTAGTCGAATTGAAAATAACGCTCCAAATGTTTAAAATGTCATTTGCGTCAAATCACGTATTTGTTAGTTAAACCATTCTCGAACTCAACCCTATAATTGAAAACAGACAAAGGCAGTTTGTAGTTTAGTGAAGTTGTCGAGCAAGTCCATAAGAGTCTACGCTATACAATAATTACTACTTAAAAACTTGAAGGGGGGGAGGGTCTTTGCATATACTACGAGTGGTTACCGACGGTTGGAAAGGGTAAAAAAATCTTTAAAATAGGTCACGTAGTAGTATGAGTACGTTCCCTTATTTGCTGCTTCATCTTTTCCTGCTTCTTTGTCTTTTTTTCTGTTCCCTCCATTGTTTCCTTATTCCCTCTTTTTCGTTATGATTAACATTTTTAATGCTTCTTCTTAGTAGTCTTACCCTTGCAACCTGCTTTTTTTTATAGTCCTCATATTTTTCGGGATCCTCTTTGAGTTTTTCCCGGTATCTCTTGGCTCGTTCTGCCCCTGTAAGAGGTTGACGTCTTTTTGTCCTCCTGGTCACCAACAACAACTGACCAAAGTTACCTATAACATTAAAAAACGCGTAAGGCGAACGTAAGGCAATAATAATTTAAGTCTTTATTGTGAACAAAAACCAAAAACCAAATTGAAAACAAAAAGAACACAATTAGAAATAGCATTTTTTTAGATGCGTTTTTGTCGAATTCACCTTCTGCAACGCGCTTGTTAGCAGATGTTGGATTAAAAACATTTAAATGGCGATTTAGTACGCATTTATTTTGATGTGAAAACTTCTTTAGCGGCTTTGCGCACTTTTTTTGGAATGGGTAAAAACTTCTAATCTTACGTCAGGACCTGATCGAAAGTTTATAAGACGATGCAGGGCGCTTGCGCGAATAAGACGGCCTAGGCGCTTGCGCGAATATTCGTGTTGTCATGTTTGTGTACGATAACGCAATGAATGAATATTGTATCCTACTACATAAATGATAGTTCTTTTATACTGATAATTAAAGCAATTCGTGCAAAATTATTCTCTAACCATTCCAAAATATCAAAAATGCCAAACGTTAATATTCAAGTATTCACATGTGCCGGCACTCCCGGAGTGCAACCGGTCGTTTTGTTACAAATTCTTAGATTCGTCGCTGAAGCAAAAAATGAGCACATCATGAGATCGATTCAGCGGTTTAGTCGTGAAATAGCAACAGACAGACAGACAGAGAGACACACTTCCGAACAGCACACAGACAGGCAGACAAACACACTTCTTAACATTAGTATGGGCACGATAATAATAAAACATACAGTAGTCTCAGTTGACTCGGTTTTCGAAATCAATACCTAAAGCCGTGCGGTACGTCACCATACAATAGGGTTACGCGCCTTCCGTGTTTTCACTACATAATATCCCCTTTTTAATTCGTGACCGTGATTACTGTATTTTTTTAACAAGTAAAGATGGTTTAATGTACAGTAAATGTTCAGTAAAAATGAATGTAGTGTATTTGATTACCAAGTTACATAAAATCTATCCTTAACTGTTCAAGTGAAGCTCGAAAACAGCACAATATAATCTACAATTGTTCTTTGCCACATTGAGAAAATACTTGGACTTATTAAACCAAAATCACTTTTTTTCATATATTTTGGTGTACAAGTGATAGTTTACGGTACACAGGGTTTAATTTAATTATAGTTAATAGTAATATAATTATTTTAAATGTTTTGGTAATAGATAATTAAACTAGTTATAAATATAAATAATTGGCTTAAAAGTTAAAGCATACGTAATTAAATAATATTTTTTATAAATGTTAAAATATTTGCACACCAAAATATGGCAGAATATGTTAATATACTTAAATATTTTTGTAACATCTCATTTACACACATATTCCTCAAACAAATAATTTTCTTTCTTTCTTACAATAAAGAGTTATTCTATTATATTCTATCACATTCACAAATCTCACGCTTACCTATTGGTAATAAAATAATAAAAATCCCTATTACATCGACTGTTCGTCACTGCGTCGCAACCGCGACTGAGTTTATACCAAGTGCATACCGAACGCGAGACGGATAGGTATAAAAATGCGTTTTCATCCGTATGTATAAAGATAGAATGCTGTATGTTCCTTTACCGTGGCATGAGTGCATACCAAGCACTATATTTCTGTCAAGCTTCTCGTACAATCTTTACGTATGAATCAAGCGCGTTTGTGGTGATACAAACGTTCTTCTCGTGTAAAGTGTGCCGACGGCTATGCGCTTCTTAGGCGTTTCAATACTGATGTGCAATGACCTTATAGGCTATATCTACCAGGCAACTATTAAGAGGAAGGGTATATGCAAATTAATAAAGTTAATTATTAATGTTGACCTGTCAACATTAAACTAAATAAAAACGAACGAACTAGCACATGACTCTCCTAATGGTAAGCCAACTGTTGCTTTAAGATACCAGACATGTCGCAGAAAACTTGAATATTAACAATGTGCATTTTTGATATTTTAGGATGGCCAGGGAATAATTTTGAACAAATTGCTTCAATTATTATTGTTAAATATTGCCTACCTGAGGAAGGGACCTTAAGCCTCGAGCAAAAATAAATTTACCGGCTACCTTACCCTCCGGACCGGAACATGTCAAGGGCAAGCACTGACGTTATGGCGGTAGAAATAAATAAGGCGATGGTACCAATCTGGGCAAGAAGCTGTGAAACTCTACCACCTAGTCAGATGTCACGGTGTTAGTAAAAGTAAGCCTATTCTCGCCTTTCACGAGCTTCCTGGCAGGTCTATTCTGCAAAAGAGCCCGGACCAATACAAGGAAAACTTAGAACTTAGAACGACGGAAGCTTAGAACGAGTAAAATATAAAAATACTTCATTTCAAGCTAAGTTTATTTTAAATACATGCAGTTTCGTCATTACATACGTTAAGGAAGAAGAAAGTTACAGTACTGTCTTAGATAATTATAATATTTACTTATTGATAGACAACTAACGCATTTATGAACAGCCGTATACAGATCAACAATTACTATATAATTAATCCAAATTTTAATGAAAGAAAAAAAATCACCCCTGACAGGATTTAAACCTGTATTCTTTTGAAACCGACGAATACTCTTACCATTTGAGTTACTGAAGATTTAAGTCGCGTGGCGAAATTTTTAATTCCTTTCTTTGTTACCGTTAAAGAAGGTAGTGATGTCCTATACCTAGTTCTGAGTACCTACTGAATGAGTTCAGAGTTACAGATGAAATTCACTTTTAAAATGTCCATAACTTTCTTTGCCTTGTGCTTGGGTAAAATTTTTGGAAATATATTAATTCTACACATCTTCACTTAATAACCACTTAAAAGTTGATTAAAGTCTGAGTCAAAGGGTTTGCAACACCTCGACTGAAATAGTCTCGTCATTAGGTACCCAATCCTACCCTACATCAGTACCTGCCACTGTCGTCACACGGCTAAAAATAAAATTCCATCGGACTCTGATTGAAACGCATCATTAACGTTTTTGGTGTCTAGAGGTTATTCGTACACTCAAATAGCGGAAGCCCGTCAACTTTCCATAAACTACACTTTACGTCATTAGCAAATCTGAGGTTCATGTACAAAAACTAGTACCTACACGTACTATTATAGTGGAATAGAACAGAACAAATGTAGTGTCTAAATGTTAACAATAAAGTTCTACCAAATGCGAGTGTTGAATTGTATATATTAGCTTGATAATAAACAAAGCTGCTTTATCTCTCTTCGAAAATAACCACATGGAACCCCTTACTTCTTCTTCACAGGTAATAATGAACTCAAAATCCCAGTAACACGGTCAACAGGATCTGAATCTTCCCTTTCCTCTAACTTTATTCGAAATACTTCTGGATTTCTCCTCCTATATAAATTGAAATACCGAATAAAAGCTTGATCATCGTCCAAGTTTTCTAAAATACAAACATAGGTATTAAAAACACAAAAAGATAGACATATACTATACCCAAACAAATTGCATTACATCTACATTATAATATAAGTAAATATTTTTAATGTGTTTTTAGTAAAAAAAATTGGGGTGAGGCACCCTCATCACTAAGGGTTATGTATGCAAAATAGATGTTGACCATTCTCAGACTTACACATGCTGAGCACAAAATTTCATGAGAATTGGTCAAGCCGTTTCGGAGGAGTTTAATCACGCACACCGTGACACGAGAATTTTATATATTAAATTTGTTCCTTTTAATAAAAAAATAGACACCAAAGATGATAAATATGCGTTACCAACCTCAACACTCTAGATAAAATTCTATAGTACTACTTTACTTTGATTTTAGGTGATAAAGAACAAGCACAAGGAGCTTTTGAGTATAAGAGACAAACGTGGCTACAGACACAATAGACGTTATTGGTGCGTCGATGTCTTGTAGCCGGAAAGTTTGGCCAATTGCGCAAGTCTACCGATTACTGGTGGTAGAATAGATATAATCTGGGAAAGTTAAGAAATTCAGACCAAACAGTTCATGTAGTTTTCATGGTACAGTTTCTATACGAGTGCTAGATGAATATACTAAAAGTCCTCGTGGGTGGGACACAAGGCGACGGTGGGNNNNGGGCAGGGTTTTTTTTTTGGGGGGGGGTCTAGATAGGTCTACTTTTTAAGTTTTATGCTTGTTAGCTACATCTACATTAATTATCTACATTAAACTAACTAAAAATTATTTTTACACATTTATGCTGTACGATCAAAATAATTGTACCAAGTTTCAAAACCACAGGAATTATTTGGTCTGATCGACTATTTCGAAGCTAACTTTCTTAAACCCATAAAAAGGTGGACCCCAATCGGAAAATTGCTAAACAGCACTCTACCACCAATGTTCTTGTTGGTGATGACCTGATATAACCTATGCTCGCCTCTTACGAGGCGCCGTGACTTCTGTCTATAAAGCTGACTGGTCCACCCAACTTTTTAATCAGATTAGAATAAAAACCAATATCAAGTTGATATTTAAGTATAATACAGTAAGATATACTTAAAGTATAAAACAAAATAACAAAAAAAAAGGAAATCATTCAGTGATATTAGACTTTAAAGGGTATGTCTACACCTGTGCACTTTCCGTTTCATTCTTCGTTATCTTAAAAGTATCTTCATACTCATGTCCTCGATGAGGTATGCATAGGCACAACCAATGCACCCACGACTAGCCAAAAACACTAAGTATCATACAATGTGATTAGTGACAATCATATCCAACCCTCAACTCCCAACTGCCTCGTTGGTCAAGTGGCTACCGTACACGCCTAACTTCACCTATCACCCATTGACTAGCACCCATAACACAAGCATCATTTACTCGTACTTACTTACTTTAGATACAATTTGTGTGAACCGTCCAGATTTTTTTTGTCTAATCCTGTCCATCGACCCAGGAATCGAACCCGGGACCTCAAATCCGGCGCTGGCCCGTTAGACCACAGCTTATGCCGTTAAAGCAAGTTTATAAATCGCTGGTGGGATCTCGTGCAATATTTCATGCGATTTATAAACAAAATGGCGGAAGATAACATTAAAGTATTAGAAGGTGGCGAAAATTAACGAACATATCAAGTTTTGTGGGATGAGAAGCACAAACGTTAGACGAAAATAAAAAAAAAACGATTTAAAACGTGGATTAGACTAGAGAGTGCTTTTTTTAACAATTAATTGTTTACCTATATTCAAGACTTTTGTAGATGTAGACGACACATGCGTCTTTACTCTTTGAGCACAGTACTTGAAGCTAGATGTACTGATAATTGTCATGTAAAATGAAGATGAGAGCACAATTGAAATCGCACAGGTGTGGACATAGCCATTGTCTAACGATGAGTTCGTACCCTATTTGAATTCACTAGGCATTTTTTCCTACAACGCTCAACAGTACCCTTGTTTTTCAGTACCATTTGTAATTATGTATAGATATGTACATACTTATGAATGTAGAAAATTAAATAAAACCTCTAAACAATGTGTAAACTTTAAGAAAATAAAATTATAGTAAAAATATTACGAGAAAAACTTATGAGCCTAAAACAATACAACAGTAATAACGTAATAATCATAACAAAAAAATAAGAAATATTTTCTATATTTAGGTTATCTTATTTCTATATTTCTATTTTTAAAAGCATACAAAAAAAAACACTTATTTACATTTTGTCCTAACACAGACCACAAAATACACTTAAGCGGCATACACACTATCAAAAACGCAAAGAGATTTTATTTCCAGATGCACCACGTGAGGCATTTTACAAGTAGTCTTTCTTTCTTTAGGTTTTGGCATCCGCGTTAGCATGTTGCCATTAGTCAAGTAGAAATTTACCAAAATCGGGATTCAATTACAATTAAGTAGTCATAAGTCATCAACAAGTCATGTCAGGGTCTTAGGTAAAGCGGTAGCCTCATTACTCAAGCTCATATAGTGAGATTTGACGGCAACGGGGTAATACACAATACGCTAATTACTTCATGACCATTTCATTTGCGCACTTTCACTGAACAAAACTGTACAAAATGCCACCAAAATTGACTAATTTCACTCAATATCAACAGGAAATTCAATAATTATGAAAAAAAACTTCGAACATTTTTTCCCTCGATGGCCCTGGATGGAAAATTCTGTATAAAGTACAAATATATAGAACACTGAGTTTAATTTGCGACATCATGTTTGATTACAAGGAGATAAAAATACATAGTAAATTAATTATAGCGAAGAAAAAAAATCTTCCTTTTAATAGCTATCAGTAATTCACTCTAAATGCAAGGACAAGGTAACGTATCTAGGAAAGGTATTCATCAATAAAAAAAGGCAATCAAAGATCATTTAAGTATGGCAAAGCAAAAAACTTCTTCCGTTAATACCTATCAGTGATTTACTCTAATAACAGTGCCATCAGCAGTACGGTACAGTCTCGGTGCCTGATGATCATGTCCTTGTATCAAGCTTAAGAGTTTCCCCTCCTTGGTGGTCAGGAGCTTGGCCTTGCATCCGTTCTTCTTCTTGGAGCAATACCACCGAGTTCCATTGTTCATGGTCGCGTACGTATACCCTTGGTATAACAAAAGTATTCCATTTCCCCGATTACTGGGTATAAACTCTAGGGTATCTGAAAAAAACTTTTTTAATTATTATAAAATATTTTAAATACCTTGTTCTGTGTATATGGGGTTAATCATGATTTTTTTACATGAAATAGTCACAAACGGTATTTATACATTGTAAATATTAAATAATAAATAAAACAATGCCCCTGGAAGTAATATTCAAGTAAAATTACTTGATTTTTGATGATAAAAGTAAAAGCACTGTCACGACAAAGACAAAGAATAGTAAATTTTATTAAAAATGAAAGGATAAATAAAGCATTTGCATACGACGTATATTACATTCCTAACGCACTTTTTAAAGCGTAAAAAAGTATAGTAGTTGGACAGCTTACAGGTGACGGAATAGTGTTGAATCTTATTATTTTATGCTCTTATATCTTATATATAGGAATATACGTCACCTGGTGATTCATATGACCCGTCTATTTTTGGGATGGACCTGTAGTCTACTAGAACGATTATGAGAGAACGCACCTTTGTCCCCCTATATCTGTGCTTTTAAAGCGATACAAATTCAAGGATCGTGTGCGAAGTTTATAATGAGCTGACATCCCGCGTTCTTTGGACGTCCTTTATTGCGTTCACCGCGAATCATCAGCGCGTAATCAAAAGCATCTGGACACGACGGATTTCTACGAGCAAAATGAAAAACATTTTTCATTCAATTTACTTTATTAGTACTGACGTATTAATATAGTTGCCGTGTACCATTTAAAGACTGAAAGCATTTATGTACATATACTTAATATAGTGAGATCATTATTAAGTAATAAATTGTATATTTTTTATATGATTAAAGATTCTACTACCAAAACGAGAATACTTCTAAAGAAACCTCCAATACTACAAATCAAAAAGTAATTTAGGTAATAGTGTATGAATGTAGCCTTTAAGAGATATACTAACAACTTGGCGCAATTTCTTGATTTAAAATTACTAAAGAACTTTAACCGTTTCATTAATATACAAAGACTAAAGTACTCCAAGGTTTAAGTTAACATCATACTCTGTTTACAGTGCACTCAAACGTTGGAATATAATGTAATAGAATATGTTTTTATTCAAAATGAGTACACTTGTACATTTTTTGAAAGTCTTAAAACTTAATATTTAATATTTGCTACATTTTAAAAGACTATATTATCAAATACAAAAATAATAATTACACAATCATAAAATATCAAAATTTAAATTTCAATGTCATTGGATACAGAATGTCAAAAGAAAATTCAATCAATAATAATAAAAATGTTTGGTGTACTTTAGTCAACGTTTATTAATAAAACGGCAAGTTAATGTCAAACATAACTTCTTGTACATGAATTAGTCCATGAGCTAAATGCTATTTTATTACAGGCTTCGTATATTTGTAGGAGTTTAGGATATAATTAACACGAACAAACAGTTACATCTATGATCTACTTATTTTTATGTAATGTGAATTAAATACAATAATGACTGCATTACAACTTACAGTGTAAATGGAGAACGTAAGAAATAAACATAATAATATTATTGTACCAATTCTTAAGCATCATCCAGACGGCTGTAATCGCGCCCCAAGCACGCCTTTAAAAAATGTAACCTTAGTGGAAACTTTGTTTCTTATGAATAAAAACCAATGTTTACAATGTTTTAATCCGTATTCCCCTATTAATAGTTTGGATACGTAAAAACCGGCGTTTTACACCTTGAACAATTAGACTTATTAAAATTACACATTATTGCTTATTTATCTATCAAGTCCATAACATTTTATAGTTCCTATTAAGCATAAATCCTTTATACAATATCATAAGCTATCACAAAAAATACCTACACATACCTTATGGCAAGTCGTCTACCGTGTAGGCAAATCCAAAACATAACGAATAATAAAATCAAATCAACAAATAAAATAAATAAGATTTAAAAAAAAGTGCCTTTTTTGTAAAAAGAGAAAGTGGCAAACTACTTAATGGTGAAATGGGTCACCTGGCGATAAGGAATTATAGTTTCTTATGGAGATACGCAACACCTAGTTTACCTACCTACCACATATTATGCGTTGATGACCTTTCTGAAATATACATTCTCTTTTCTTCTCAGTAACACAAAGGTATTGTATAATGTAATCTACTATCTATATCTATATGTACTAAAGAAAGTCGTGTTAGTTACACTTTTTATAGATCAAGAACAGCGAAACCGATTTGGCTGAAAATTGATGGAGAAATAGCTTAGAGTCAGGAGACATACATGGGATATATTTCTTATCCTATGCAACTGCGATTTCCCATACAAACTAAATGGGTGGAACGAGGTGCACCACAACAGCTAGTATATAAAAACTCGGTACATGGAATATGTTTTTAAAACAAAGATTGCTGCATGTCGTATACATGAACCCAACACGAAGGGAATAAACTGTTTGACAGTTTGTCTCATTACATTTTTTGGCTTTTCACCTTTCACACAAAAAACGAGAGAGCAGATATTTACCTAATTTTGTGTAGTAGCAGCTTATACTATGGGTTATTATTAAGGATATCTTTTTCTTCAAGAAAAACTTTCGTTCCCCTTACTAATCACATCACTGTCACTTGTGTACGAAGTCTTACAAAGTTGGAATGTCTCTAATACATTTTAAATATGTTGCAGACGGTTGGAAACACACCTTCCAACAAAACTTTGGAGGAAGTATTGATTTCATCTTCCGATTACGAAATTCGGATTAAATCTACACTCCAAATGTAAACCAAATGTTTACAACCACTGATTACCACCGACTAGAATCTCTATTAGATGTTTCACTTATACGTAGGAAGTATCGATATACCTTCGTAGGAAAACATATTTCCCAGAATTCGTAACATGGCACGGTGGAGCTGGATGAATGTGGAAGTTGTCATGGAACTCGACATAGCCCTGGGAATCCAGTCTAACCCTCGCTTTGCATCCTTTCTTCCGACTAGAACAGTACCAGTACTGCTTTGAATTACTACACAAATCCTTTTGTGTATAGTTGTATGTATATCCGCCCATCATCAGCAGTTTATGTTTAAGTCCATTAGGGATTAATGTATAACCTGAGAAATTGTAATTCTTTAATATAGTTTTTCGCAACTTTTTTATTCTTGTCTCTACACAAATTTAAAAAAGTAATACTTTATTAGTCAAAACAAAAGAAAGCATAGAGGCTGCAATATCAATTTTTACTTTAATAAATTTAATGGCTATCTTTATCTCAAAAGCGGAAACCAAAAATAACGGGCATTGACATTATGACACTATGTATCACAATGACTTTAGTTTACGATCAGAAGTTTTTAAAGGATTCTACAAAGTAAAAAAAAGAAAAGTACATCCACGTATACTCGAAGAGGTAGGCAGAGGTCTCCCTATGTGATAGGTCGCAAACCTATCGCCAATCGGGCACATATTTAATTTAGGGCAACGTTGTTTTTATTTGAACATTGATAAACTCATTTTAATTTTGTTGCCCATTCCGGGGTTCAAACCCGGGACCTCATGAAGTCAAGTCCAAAACCAGACCGCTAGAACACAGCTAGGCGAGAGAGATCCGACTATGTATTAACTACATGTAACTAATACAACATACAAGAAAACTTTACTTAGTTATTATCTATATATTAATACGTGATGCCAAAACTTTGGACCCCTTTTTACGAAAATTGTGCGGACGCAGGAGCATAAAATTTGGCAAACTTATAGTTTATGTGTAGGAGAAGTGCAGAACGCTAATATTTTTTAATAATAATGCTTATTAAGTACATTAAATCAATAAATAAAACATTACCAACACTACCATGCATTTGACACACACAAACAAATATATGGATGATAACGATAATAGATCATAGATGGTGCACTAAAAAGTTTGGAAACAAATTAGTTGGTCTTGAGAAATGAAGATGGCGTTCTTATCAACAAGATATTAAAATTTATTTAAGTCGAATTTCGACCAATGGGCGACCATTCGTATATATGAATAAATAGCCCTGGACAAATTGACCTACCATTAAATTATGAAAATTATATGCTTATGTTATGAGTTAGCTACGAGTAACAATATGTATAAGTATACATAGTAAAACTTAAATCGATACTGGAAAATTTACTTAACAACTAGACCCGGAAATAAAGACATTTGAACGTTGTAAACAAATGTCTGCCCTAGCGGGGAATCGAATCCGAGCCTTACCTTTGGTCGGTTCTGTTAAACATGTACGCAAACCCTCGATCAACGCAGCGCTACAGACATATATTCGTTTAAAAATATCTTTTAAAAAATCAATTGTTGTTAAGATGGTACTCCCTCCTCTAACTTCTAGAATTAGAAATAATATTATATTCCCCCATGTTGGTCCGGGTTCCTTTGCAGAACAGCTCGCAGAAAGCGAGCACAGGCTTACCGTCACTAACACCGTGACATCTGACTAAACTTACTTTTGCTGGAGGCCTTAAATCCCGGCTTCGGGTTAGCAACTTACCATTACCACCATTGGTGTCTCTAGGCAGCGTGAATTTCTTATGATCAGGAAATCCGTCGGCTTATTTGCCTTTTTTGGGATATCGCGCAAACACACCTCACGTGAAGCCATTGTGGAGTAGGATATCATAAAGTGCTTAAGTGTTACTATCCTTACTGATCTCTCCAGCTGCCACCTCATAAC
>NJDD01003445.1:601151-691248 GCA_002245505.1 Calephelis nemesis
AGAGCAAGTTAGTTCTGAGATGTCAATCTAAGAAATCAATGACGCTAATAACCTAGCTCTGCTTTTTAATTGGTCGCCGGCAAGTACTTAATTATTTGGCTACATGAGTGCGAAAAGGGTGTCTGTCAAATGGTAAATAATGACAATAAAAAAAACGTTACATTTATTATGGAATCCGTAAAGTTTATTAGTTTGCCTACTTATTTAGTCTTACTTAGACTTACAACCATCAGGAATGTCTATGATATGTCTAATTCGCGAAAAGCAATAAGATGTAAAGTGTTTATTATAATAGAATAGCTACATATTACATACTACACTGCTAAAAACGTCGTTAATCATTTTACAAAACGTTGGGAAATTTACGCGCATAAAGAAAGTTGTAATACAAATGAAAAAAAAAAAAAGTATCTTCACGCCCATATCCCCGAAGAGGTAGGCAGAGGCACAACCAGGGCACCCACGACTAGCCGAAGATACTAAGTCCCATAATGTGATAGGTGGCAAGCCTATCGCCAACCGGGCACGTTTCCAATCCCGGCCAACATTTTTTTTTAATTATAAAATTGGAAAAATCCAATTTTCTTTTTGTTGGCCGACCCGGGATTCGAACCCGAGACCTCATGCAGTCAAGTCCAACACCCGGACCGCTCGACCACAGAGGCGACCATATAATACAAATGAGATTTGTAAATTTACCAAGGAGCGCAAGTTAAATTACAAATTACTATTGTAAGTTTACAAACCACTAATACCTTAACAATTCTTTGAAAAATTTAGTTCATTTTTTAAAAAAACAAAGAAAATAATACAAATTTCAGAATGAAACAAAATGTATTCATAAGTTTAATTGTGTTATTAACACAACCGCTGATTTATAACTTTACCCATGATTTGTTTTGTAAAACTATTTACGAAACTTTTTTCAGTGTATTATATTTTACATTTTTTTATGAACTTATTTACATTTAAATAAGTTCATAAAAAAATAAAAAAACATAAAACTTAAAAAATATTTACACAGTTTTATATAACAAGATGGCGAACAAGCACATGGCTCTCCTGAAGGTAAAAGATCACGGCAAAGAAAACTAAACAATTACTCGACCGCTACATCTCAGGTTTTAGTCATTACAAACTAGTTGGTCAACAGATCGGATCGATTTTTATATCAATATTTGTAAACAGCTATTGAAGTGCGATGGATTGGTTTATGTCCTACAATCTTCGAATTATGTTAGCAACTGCACATTTTGCTTCAGTTATACGAATTAGCAATTCAAACTATATGGCAAAATTTTTAGAACTGCTCGTTTACTGCAAATTACATACTGGGCATCTGAACCAAGTGGTTTAAATAGAACTATAGTTAAATTTGTGTAATTATAAGATGTTTATGCACGTATGATGCATATGTCAATAAGCGCAGTTCTGCACAATAAATATACACTTATCTATACAACTACCACAAGCAAGACCTAAATTAATACGTCTACACAACCTTATTACATTGTATAATTTTCAACATCGGCCCGCGGTGGAGCTTCTTTCAGAACTTTATTTGTGTAGTTTACAAAAAAAATGTTTTTGTTCTTATAAAATCTACTAATACCAAATCATGATCTTTTCTTACAATGTCAATATCATACAATAGATTCCATACCAATTTTTCTTTGCCAGCACTTAAATAAAAATAAAAAATAAAAAAATAAAAGGTAAAATATTAGCCATCGTTATTCCTCTTTTAACGTTCACTTTTTAAGGAAAAGTACAAACGTTGTAAAAAGGTGTATATTACAATAATACAAATAAATTTGTTGGTTTTCACTCTTTTAATCCATTTTGTGTCCATAAAAGATCTTGGTCTCTAAGTAGGACAGTAGCGTCGAATAACATGGTACCTCCCACCGCTGATCGGGAACACTTGTGGAGGTTCGTGGTTATGTTCTGTCATAGCTACCACCACATTGCCTAAACCGTCCAGCCTTATCCTCGCCCTGCAGCCAACCGATTTTTGTGAGCAGTACCAGTTTTTAAGCGAGTGCATCTGGGCAAACGTGTAGCCTTCCATTAAAAGCATTTTCTTTCTGATGCCATTAACTTCAATGAGTTCATAGCCTGAAATATTTGACGATATGTGAGAGGTTCATAGTAATTTTCAGCCAGCAAGCAAGACTTATTTTCTTTCACTTTCGTATATGATATGTATGTATGATTTCGTATATGGTAAAAAAGTTGGTTTTAAAAAAGTGTTAGGGATAAAATGAGAAAGGGCATGCTCCGCTGATTCGGACATGTAGGAAGAATGATAGATGGAAGATTAACAAAGCAGATATACAATGCGAATGTGGTTGGATGTCAATGAGACCTAGGTTGACCGAATTTCACAACAAAGTATTTGTTACTGGTCACACAGAAAAGTGACTTTCACACTAAATTTAAGAGTTTTTGTTAATCGAAGATTTTCCAACGTGTTGGTCTGGGCTCCTTTGCAGAATAAACCACCTGCTTTCCTAAAAGGCGAGCATAAGCTTACCGTCACTAACGCCATGACATCCTAAATAGGCAGTAGAGTTTCGTAGCAATCGCCCAGTTTGGTACCACCGTTTTACCTATTCCTGCCGCCATAACGTCAGTGCTTGCCGTCAACGTCACCATTCCTATCTTTGGTGTGTTTAGCGTGAATTTTTTGCCATCAGGAAATTCGTCAGCCTGTTTGCCTTTAAATACCATACAAAAGGTTCCAAATTCCAAAGAGTTCCAAGAACGGTTATGCCCCTAAAAGACTATAGTATAAGGTAAAATTTGTAAAAAAAATCGTAACTAATATATGCTGATGAAGGCCCAGGCAAGCAGCTTATAATATATAAAAATCAATAAATATAATATAAGAAAATAAAAGAAGTTACATGAATGTTTTGTGAGCTTTGGCTCTTGGTACCTGTAGCAGGTATACATACACTCAAAACTTGTGAGTACTAACATTACCTTACCCCACATATTTTATTTTTGAGAAAATAAGGACCGTCTGGCGATCCTGCAATCCTAATCTACGAGATTTAAAATTTTGCCTTTATATTGAAAGATATCTGTCCGCAGACCATTAAATTATTTCATTTGGGATAGAAGACTTGAAATTAAAAGATTAATTAAAAATATAACATATATTTTCTGACCAATATATTACATTATTAATTAAATTATTAAGATTAAATCGTTGATTAGTACAGGCGAAGTTTAATGTTATAATCGATTGCCATAACATTAACTAGATCTCCTCCAAAATTTGGAGTATTGAATTTTACATCAAAACGTTCCGATACTATTTCCGACAATAGAAATACTCCTTCCACATATTTTTTTTTTACTAGGTACAAAGATTTGAGATTAATTGGCTATCGATGAAATATCGACAAGAAAGGTTGGAAAGGAAGCCAACGAGTCTTATGGTGGAAACATTATAGATCATAGACAACATAAATACATTTATGCGCAACTTAACTGATTTCATGTTATCGTCGTAACGGAAGAATGTGAATTCCATTATTTGAGAACGTAAAGAAGAGTAGGACTAAGAACTCACGGAGCGGTTTATACCCGCGCCTGCGGTGGCGGTTTTATTTCAAAACTCACGAGACCGATAATTTGTGCGGTCACATAGCCGACGCTGTTGAAATCATCGCTCGCAAACTTGTATGATTCTACAGACAGGCGACCGCGCCGCGGGAACCGCAAACAAACGCGGGCGCTGCGGATGTAAGACGCGTCGTGAAATATTCTTTACTTTTTATATGCAAATCTTCATTCTACAGAACCTGCGGGTCAGCCGTCGCGGACGCAGGTAAAAACCACTCCGTGAGTTCTTAGCGTAAGACTGCAAAAAAAAACAACTTCATTACGACGATGCAATTCGAAATTTCTCTTTTCGAAATAGCAGGTCATGACTCCGAAGTGGCCCCATACAAATTTTAAAAAGATCTGTCTTGTGCTTCTAGAATTGCACTTAGAACATATTTTATGTACCAAATAATGCAATAAAATAAAACTGCTTATAATTAATATCTAATAAAAAAATATTTAAATATTTCTAATTACTATCATAGTAAGTACTTACTATTAAATATTATTCAGTATAAATCACAAACCACTTGTCGAATCTTATTTAAATTAATATGGAAACACCTTGGAATTTATCTTTAGATAAAACAACAAAGAAATCTGTTCATAACTTGCCGAATAATCGCGTAACAAAAATGAATACAAAACACTCGAACTGTGAACCTCCTCCTTTATGAAATCACTTAAAAAAGGCTTCTTAATCATACCATTTACAAACACAGTGTATTAAGGTGATAATTATGTAACTTTTAAATTAGTTACAATTTTGGTTGTATTAAAATTTGTCAGTAATGATTTGGTTAATGTTATTGATCAATATTTATCATCAGCTATGTCGGAATCATTTGTTGCTAATTTAAAAATAACACCCTTAACCACGACTGATCAATGCCGTTATCTGGATTTCATAGCCTTAGTAAATTCAATTCCATAGCGGCTATTAAAGTTATATTTACATAACCTGGAGAGAGAGACATGAGATAGAAAATGTGCCAATGTAGTGATATGTCGAACTCCTTATGATCAATGTCAAATAGCTGTCATCAAGGACGAAGCTACATACAACTTGATAAATCTTTGTCACCTGACTGCTAAATTTAGAATGGGTTCGAAAGCACTAGAGATTTTTCTAAAAAAATTGTCATAATAATTGGACTTCATAGTTTCCCAAGTTGGTCCAGATTCTCTGAGAGCTTACTGGCCTGGCAGCTTGCCTTCCAGGCAGCTTGTAAGAGGCAAGCATAGTTTCCACAGGTCATTACTAACAAGACTACTGGTAGTAGTGCTGTGCAGCAACTGCCTTACCTATTACTACTGCCATAACGGCTCTGTAATGTACCGGACCTAAGCTGGTACACCTCACACCCTAGCTACAGCATCTATCATCTATTTAACTATCTCCAACATCTATAGTGTCTAAAAATTTTTTTCGGCTCGTCTATCGGTTACACTTAATTCTATCGGTTATCTCCTTAATTGTTTTCCTGTTTTCTGTATTAAGTCATAAAAAGTGGCCTTAGTTCTTATGTCCTTAATGTTATCCCAGTAACAGCACTGGAATAACACCCCACTACAAAGTTCTATTCTGAATCAATAACTATACATAAACTACGGCGGTATTTTTCGCTGGAGAATCATCTGTGGAGTCTGCCGTGACTTTACTCTCTTGCTTAACTTTAGCTGGTGGTCTACATTTACGCCGGCCTTTCAACTTTGACGTTGACAAACTGGGAGGAGGATGACAATGATTGTCATACATTTTCTCGATTTGCCCATCTAAAGATAGTTTCACGAATGCCTTGCAATGAGCTCTTTTCTTCGAACAACGCCATCTTCTGCATTTGTTTAAGCAGTATGTGTGTCCTTTTATCAGGAGCATGCTTCTTCCTTTTTGCGACTGTACAATTTGGTAAGAGAATCCTAAAAACATGTAAGTGATTAGATTATTTCATAAAACTACTCATATAGCTTGATTTTAGGCTTACAGTGACTTAAGTGACTTTCTAGCTTTTGTCAAAAGTATATGAGAAACGTAGTGCACGTTCTTGGCTACAAGATAATAAGAGCATGCTGTACTGCAATGAACATAATATAATTCTTTTGGTTCTTTGGTTCTTTTGGTTCTTTTGGTTCTTCAAAACTTGAACGGTGTTCAATCATCATCGTCTATCACAATCAGTCATTGTCGCCATACCAGTTATTGAAACAATATTTCTTCAAGGGGATTACTATGAACGCTTAAAACAGTATTGTTTTTATTGCTAAATGTCCTGTTATAAAAGCTAAGGCATACTCGTATGTCATTAGATAAAATCTTTCGCCGATGACTCCCCGAAATAATATTGTTTCAAGCGTTCACAATACAAATATGTCAATTATTAAATAATATCAAAATGTCCTATTAAAATTCTAGCCAGACAAAATCCGAAAACAAGACTGAAGTGTTTTAAATTTTTTTTTGAAAAATTCGAGAAGAGATAAAATAAAATCCAACATCTAGTATTGTGACATTCGCAATCGTATATTTTGCAAGAATAATTTCATTGTACATCACAAAAATATTGTAAACATTCAATCGAAATGGGTTTAGTAAACGCGCTCATGATGCCCGTTTAATTACCACGCTCACGACGCGCGTTGTTAACCGCGCTCATGAAAGTGTCTCATAACCATTAACCACGCTCATGCTACGCGTTGTTAACCGCGCTCATGACAAGTGTTTCATAACCATTAACCACGCTCATGCTACGCGTTGTTAACAGCACTCATGACGCGCGTTTTATAACCGGTCTAATAACGCGCCTTTTTTCGACGCTAGTTTCGGCGTGGATACATTATTCCTATGCATCAATTTAGAAACAACAATTTGTGAGCATTTTATAAGCATATTAGACTTAAGGTGCACGCATATACATGTAAGCACAAGATGAAATTTCGTACGACGAAAGCGCATTTTAATATTTAAATTTTACTGACGTCGTAAAGACCAAAAAAGCATTTCAAGCCACTTTCTCATCCAAAATAAATGAAAAAACTATCTATCCAAATAGCATTTTATTATATTATCACAATTTATAACGTCAACCAAAAATTTTATAATAATCACCATTCGGGTCTCGTCCATACACAGGAGGATCATGTGTATGGTTGTTATCACAGAAAGCAACACTCGTTCCATTGGCATTTAAGAAAACCCTTGCTTTACATCCTTTTGCCTTTTTCGAACAATAATAGTGCCTCTTGCTTGTTTGGGCGAAGGTAAAACCTTCGACCATGAGAACTTTCTTGTTGCCAATGAGATTTATTATTTCAAAATTCACTGGAATCCATGGAAACCACTGTTTAACCTGACGCACAAATTAACTAAGGTTATTAATTACTGATACAGTAATATAAGTATTTAAAATTGAAATAATTAACTGAAGTCAATGGTCTAAGATCCGAACCTAAGTAGATCTTTACCGAACTGATAAAAGGATGAAACATATTTTACAAATATATTAATTACATTTTACACATTCATTTAGTACAGTAGAAAATATTTTTTTTCATTTTATTTTATGAAAATGGAAGGCAAACAAGCAGACGGATTTCCTGATGGTAAGAAATTCACGTCGCCTAGAGACACCAAAGGTGGTAATGGTGCGTTGCCAACCTGAGGCCGGGATGTTAGGCCTCGAGCAAAAGTAAGTTTACCGGCTACCTTACCCTCCGAACCGGAACACGTCATGACGTTATGGTGGCAGGAATAGGTAAGGCGGTGGTACCAATCCGGGTAAGTCGCTGCGAAAGTCGATAGCTGCAATAGTCAAATGTCACGGTGTTAGTGACGGTAAGCCTATGCTCGCCTTTTACGAGCTGCCTGGCAGGAAGGCAGATGGTCTATTCTGCAAAGGAGCCCGGACCAACACGGGGTAAATAATATAATAAAAATGGGTTGTCTAAAAAATCCTGGTCTGAATGTTATTTATTTTTAAAACGTGATTTTCTGTTAAATGTAAATAATATTATAAATAAATTTATAAATTATTATATAAATATTGTTTTCAGATATTTTTGGGTAAACCATTTTTAATATAATTTCTAATATACTAAATTTATTATAAACATGTTTCGTTCTTTTAGCAGATCAGTGTAGGTCGATGCATGTTCGGATCTTAGTCAATCGATTCCAGAAATACTCGTATGTTTTGGACTACAAGAAAACCGAAAACTGAAGCAAAATAAATCAGCATACGAGTTTACAGATATGCAAAGAGACAGACATGGCTGACAATTTATTAGGAGTCAGGAGTTTCTGACTAAGACCTGGGCTGTAACTGATAGCTTAGTTTGAATATATTCAATTTATAGTCAATTTATATCACCTATAAGTTTTAGGCCCGCCTCATACATTCGAAATTTTGTTAAGGTTTTCGATTACCGGCCAAACCGGCCATCATAGCATAATATTTAATCCCGTTAAATTCAATAGCCATAGTTTAAAAATAATTATACTTTTATCAATTGTATACATTAAGTTTTATTAATAAATAACATATAATATTATTAACATGGACGTTCAGTACGGAAGATTATTGCCAAAGGCATAGATTGCTCAAAAGGTAATTGATGAATAATGCTAAATATGTACATAATGTAAATGGAAATCAACGTTATTCTCCCTGTGTTGGTCCGGATTCCTTTGCAGAATAGACCATCTCCCTTCCTGCCAGGCAGCTCGTAAAAGGCGAGCATAGGCTTACCGTCGCTAAAACCGTGACATCTATCTAGGTGGTAGAGTTTCGCAGCGACTCACTAAAAATTGGTACCACCGCCTTACCTATTCCTGCCGCCATAACGTCATGACGTGTTCCGGTTCCGAGGGTAAGGTAGCCGATAAACTTACTTTTACTCGACGCCTAGCATCACCTCAGGTTGACAACGCACCATTTCCACCTTTGGTGTATCTAGGGGACGTGAATTTGTTACCATCAGGAAATCATTCTGCTTGTTTGCCTTCCAGTATCATAAAAAAAATTAACTAATTACCTTTTGAGCAAGGCAAGCAGAGTTCATATAACTCTTCTTCTGACCCTAGTACAATGCTTCCACAAAATCAACCAAAAATCTTATAATAACAATCACTATTAGGGTCCCGACTGTACACAGGTGGAGTATGAGTATGGTTGTTGTCACATAGCACTATTTTAGTCCCCTGATCATTCAGGAATACTTTGGCTTTGCAACCTTTCAGGCGTTTGGAACAATGATAGTGCCGCTTTCCCGTCTGCGCGAAGGAGTATCCGTCAACCATCAACACCTTTTTGTTACCAACAAGGTTCAAAATTTTGAATGAAACTGGAAAAAAGTATTGAAATTTTCAAATTGGTGTACATACAACGAGGAGTTGTGGCGCCATCGAGAGAAAAGATGGTTGAAGTTTTTCATAATTATTAAATTTCGTGATTAAATTGAGTGAAACTAGTCAATTTTGGTGGCATATAATAACCAAAATGTATGCATGACCGTCGAATTTAATAACATTTTCTTTTATAAGGTCGCGGTTTTTATAACATTTTCCCTCACGCTGGTCTGAGTTCCTTGTCAAGAACAGACCATCTGCCTCTCTGCCTTGCAGCTTGTATCCAGCCCGGGGATCGAACCCGGGACTTCAAGAAGTCAAGCCCGACGCCGAACCGCTAGACCAATGAGTCCACTTTTGCCAAACCTAAATAGCTAGAATTAGTCGTTTGACTTGCCCAACAGACCTAGCACACGGCCACAGGACAGTTACGCATCTATAACATCTGTGACATCAGTGGTGTCTACATGTCACTATTCTCTTACCATCAGGAAAGCGGAGTGCTTGTTCGATACCTTATCATATATATATAGTGAAATAAATAAAAATACAGTGAGCACTTTTCAAATATTATTGATTTAAGACGTCAAATCCTGGAAAAATAACTTGCTTTTTGATAATGTTTTATCAAAATCAACAAAGCCATTAAGATATTTTTATATAAACTCCCCTTTCATTTCTAACATACACAGGAGGGGTATGATTATGACAGTTGTATGACGACTGTATGGAGGTCTGGTCTTCATTCAGGAACGCCTTCGCTTTACACCCTTGATGCTTCTTCGAACAGTACCAGTGTCTCTTATTATATTTTGCGAAAGTATAATTATCTATCATGAGAAGCTTCTTATTTTCTCCTACATTTATAATTTTAAATTCTGTAATATAAAAGATAATATTTACATAGTTATATATCTTATAATTGTTTTTATGTTACGTAATTGTTTTTTTACATTACATAATTGATTTCAATCTAAGACCATGCTCATGCTAGAGTTATCTTACCAATCCCATAAATTAGCAGAACAATGAATTCAAATGTTCTTCAAAATCATGTACTTAATATACAAAAATAGGAAATATTATTAACCAAAAATTTCACCACGGACAAGACTTGAACCAGCGACCTTTGTCTTGCGCTGAAGATGCAATTAAAATTAATTGAATCTGTATATCGATTTTTTTATTTAGTTTTACTCTATAGCCATTCACTTCTAAATTAGATATTTTAAAAACGAAAAAAAGGTTTTTTTCTTAATTGTGAACCGATTTTTAAAATTCTTTTTTTTATATAGAATCTTACTGCCGAGATAGTTCTATCACCACGAAGTCTAGATTAGAAGTTGGAATCCCAGGGAAATCGAGAAACATCCAAAAAAATACTTAGATGACATATTATTGAAATTGAAGCCGGCTTTTTGCAATTTTACTGTACTTAAATGAATAAGTACGCAAGACACAAAGTCCGACAGTCCAAGTCTTCTTTATGGTAATTTTTTAATCTTTCTTCAAAAAATTCTACCTGAAAAACGGGAAAAGTAAACACTAAAACGTATATCAAGGTATTTATTTTCTGTTTATATTAAGTTTAACTACTGTACAGGTATTTCAAGATATCACACTACAATGAAGTTAAAAACTATTCTCCAAAGGCGGCCTTTGTAGCCTTAGCATATTTTCACATAAATCCCGTGAGTACCTTCAACATATACAGGAGGTGTGTGAAAGTGGAATGTATCAGATAGTTTTATGGCAGTTTCATCTTCATTCAAAATAATTTTTGCCTTACACCCTTTTGATTTCTTCGAGCAGTACCAGTGCCTTCTGTTGGTTTTCGCGTACGTGTACCCATCAAGCATCAGCAGCGTCTTATTACCACCAACATTTATGAATTTCCAATCTGTGAATGAAAGACAGAACTTGATCTAACATACATAATATTTATTCATCCATACACACTTATAATCACTAATCTTTAAGTTAGGCGTTTAATGAACAAGTGGTAATTTTGTTGCGCACTCACTAAACTAATTTTAAGCTATCGCTGTCTTCTTTCAATTAAGTAACAGAAAGAGACAAACACTTTTAGTGCTGTCAAATTAGACCGCACACGTCATTTCTACAGACGTTAAATCTATCACTCGGACAACGTCAATTAAAAACATCACAGTTTGACAGGTTCGGACTAATCTGACATGTCTAAAACGTTAGATCTCTTTTGTTTTTGTTTCATTTGAAAAAGATAGCCTGCATCTAAAATAAGTTTAGTTTGTGAACAGCAGAATCACCACCAACATCAGTTATTTACAACAGTGTCTGCGCATAGCAATAGATCAGTGACTTGTTTATGCGACTACGTCATCATTTTTAGACCATTAGAAGATAGATTTAAGGATTAGAAGATAGCGAACAATTACATGGCTCTCATAATGGAAAGAGATAACCATAACCTATAGACACCTTAAATATTATTGGTCCTGTGGTCGGGGTGTTAGACTTATTGTGCAAGTCTATACCCAAACACCGAACCGGAACAGGAGGACACTGTCATTATAGTGGCAGGAATAGGCGGTGGGCCCTGGCCAAGTTGCTGTACAGCTGTATTCTACCACCATCATTACTGTATTATTCCAACTGTAGATACAGATTTGCACAAGCAATAAACCTGGCATTGCCTTGCAAACATCCATTTTAGCAGATATATAAAAAACTTGGTGATCAGGGCAGAGGTCCTGCTTGTGCCTCTGCCTTCTCCTTCGGGAATATAGGCGAAAAATTACTCTTTTTACAGTTATGATATAAAACAATAGTTAAGCCAATTTAAATACATTTATTAATTTTGGAATATACAAATACAACCGCCATTTATTGAAATTAATTTAAAAAAGCCCCTAAACCAACTTTTTAAGCTTACTTCGCATTATTTTTTTACAAATGCTTCACAATTACACTCGACGAGATAAGGTTCATCGTCTATTATAGTCACGACAGTTCCAGAACAAACGACTGTTTTGTCGACGATGTGCGCGCCGAAATAAATACAAAAGGAATACGACAATCCTTAGTCAGTTTTGTCTATATGACTTTTATTCCTAGTGTTTGCGTCTGAATTTGCCTCATAACAAAAACATGCCAAGTTTAAATAAAAAAGAAAAGGATTAGGTTTGTTACGGTATCCAAGTTTGTTACCATACTAATTATGACTTGAATTCTAAAATCCTATTACAAAACTAAGGCCAATCGAAGCCCGAAATACCACAGTTAGTACCTTGTTCAAACTTTATCCACAGATTATAAGCTAAAATGATAGCAAACTATTCACTCATTCACTCCGTGTTAGATATACCGTAAAATAAAAAATCAAACCATTCACTCTGTATTAATCATAACGTTTCTTAAAATACAAACTTTTATAAAGAGAAATGCAAAATGTTTATTAAAAGGTGGTTCTTGACAACAAATATGATAATGAAATTGAATATTCTGTTTTGCTAAAAAAAATATCTTAAATCTAACCATTTTATATTATCAGATTTTTTTTCATTGTCTCGTTCTACTAATAATATATCTAGCTTGCTACAACAAAAAATGTGCTAGTGTAATTCAAAAGGAGCATTTATTAATATTTTCATGTCTTAAGTAATGAGAATGTCTTAAGTTACAAATGGAAGTTTGGTTATTTATTAGTCAGCACAGGGATATTCCTCGGATTGTATTGTAATCACTTGTGTTACATTCTTAACTCAAATAGTTTTATTTAGTTAAAAATGAACCAAACATAAAATTGGAACTCTAGAAAAGGTAAATCCAATCCATCTTCTTATAAAATGATTGTGCTGAGATTTACATATTTTGAAACAAATACAACGCTTTGAAATTTAGCGTTTTGTGAAGTTAAAATATGGGACAGTGGTTTAGTTTTAGTAGGTACCATAGAAGGTCCAGATACTAACGGCAAATCTTGCTTTCTAATAACTAGTTCATTGTTTAAAACAGTACCAAGCTCGGTACTATATTTAGATCTGGTTTTGAAATGAGACAGCGTTTATTTTGTAGCGCAATAGTCTGTCTTAAAACATTCGTGACTACAATGTGCGCTAAGCCTAAGTGAATCAGTGTTACCTAAAGTAACCTTCTTGACCCAATTTTTTTTTGTTATAACAGCTAATACTAATACATCAATAAATACACTACTTATACTACTAAGAGTTTGTGTGTAATGTTACATTCGGAAATATATTATGATTTTTTTTTAATCTGTGCCTCGCACTGTTTTTAATTTATATTAGAATTCGTTTAAAATACAAAGGCTATAGATGGTTGTAAGCACCGGTTTGCGTCTACCTGGACCGCAGATCTAGTTTAAATTTAATTCAAATCGGAAAACGGAAACTATGTGAAGGCGTGTTTACCACCGCCTAGAACGGCTTTTAGAGAGCAATACTTTTGCTGTATTTTTATGAAGTAGGAAGACATTCATGAAGACTAATTTCTTGTTTGAAACGAACACCAAAAACATAAATAGGAACTAATCTGGGTTATTTTGTAACTCTTCCACTGAGTCTTACTTATTTCATTTATCTATATAACTACATCATTTCACTAACGAGCAATAGGGACATCACATCCCTACACCACAATATTTTACAACAAAAGCCACTCAATGAAATTTATTTGCTCTTTTTTTAATGTGAGAGGTCATCGAACATGGCTCTCCTCATGGAAAAAGACAACCATGAACTATAATACCATAGATATTATAGGTGCTTCGCTGTCATGTAACCGGGATATTAGGCCTATTGTGCCGGCTACCTTAACCATCAGGCCAGAACATGAGTAATTATGGCGGCACGAATAGGTAAGGCGGTGGATCCTGGGCAAGCTGCTGCACAGCACTCTATAGCATCTATGGTCTTATTGGTTATGACTATTTAACCTGTGCTTGTCTCTGACGAATTGTCTACCTATTAATAAAATTTTCATTAATAAAAGATCATTTTCTGATCTGATATTTTATATGTCCTTTTCGGAGGATGATTGTGGCCTGGTGTAACATATATCAGAGTCCCTTCCGAGGCCTCAGCGACCTTCGTCTTACATCTAGGATAATGCGAGCATATCCAGCGTGTTTTGGTACATCTTGAGAAGGAGAAGCCGTCGATGACCAGGAGCTCCTTGCCACGCTGCGAAGTTACTATTTCATAATCAGTTATTACTGAAAATCATAAACATATCATTAAATATCTTAAGCTTAGTGTTAAATCTCGATCTTGAAATTAATTTTCACAAAAAATACCTTAGACAGGATTTCAATCCTCGATAGCTTAAATGTTTAGAACATTTGTCAGCGAGAGATGCAAGAGTGTAGATTCAAATATTGTCTGAGGTGTTTTTTAATCCAGTACACCTAATTGCATTTGCAGATGACGAGACGGTGACGATAAAAGCATCACCGTGTGCCAAAATCAAAGAACAACCTGCCTTATCATCATCAACGGCTGTGTCCTATTGGGAAACAAGTAATCGACTCCATTTTCCTCCGGAAAGGCTTCTTCTTTCTCATGTATAAAATTCTCATGTCACATTGATCGTTCCCGTACTCCTTCAAACCGGCTTGACTTATTTTCATGATATTTTGTGAGCATATTAAGTAGGTCTGAGAATCACCCAACACATATTTTTCATACCCAGTGCCCGGTTCCTATAATAAACGAATCGTAATCCGTCAGCTAAACCATTCGTAGTTTGTTCAAAAGTAACGGAGCGTTACCAATATTTTAAAAAAATATTTAGAATCAATAGTCGGAAACGAGCAACCGTTGTTAGTAATCTTACTAAGCGTACAAAATACTACTATCCGTAATCAAAACGACTCGTTTTTTGAATATAGGAACCGGGCATAAGTGATAAGGGTGACTCACCAAAGCTTCTTATCACTAACATCACATTAAAATATAGCAGAACAACGTCTGCCGATTTAGATAGTATGCAATAAATTAAACAGTTATTTAAAATTTACCGCCCTGCCATAAAAAAATAGACGCCTGTTGGCATGAGCGTTAACGTCCGCCTTAAGCTGAAGTTTGCATTAAGTTACCCAATAATAAAACGGGCTTAAATAATTAAAAAAGTTATAACTTGCATTACAAAAACGCGTCCGTGTTTGGATTTAAGCGATAGCCTCTTCACTCAAAAAAGTCTAGTGAGATTTGGTTGCAACAAGGAAATACACGATACACAATAAATTATTCATGAATATATTTTGAAAACTGTACAAAATACCACCAAAATTTACTATATAGTAAAGAATTTAAGTATCTTTACGCTCGTATTCCCGAAGAGGTAGGCAGAGGTACAACCAGGGTACCCACTACTAGCTCGCACTAAGTCCCACGATGTGAGGGATGGCAAGCTTATCGCCAACCAGGCACATAAATAATCGGGGACGACGTCGTTATAAGGAAATTGAAAAACACATTTAAACGCAAAAATAATTGAACCTCATGAACTCCATTTAAACATTGGACCTTTAGACCACAGAGGCGATACTAAATTATATGTAGACGAAATTCAATAATTATCACTAAAAAACAACAACCGTTTTTCCACTCAATGGCACTAAACGTCAGGCTCAATCTTTTCTGGCATAAGAGCTATGCCAGTGGTAAATAAAAAGTAAAATAAAACAGTATACAAAACCATAAAACTTTATTTAATTATAAATTTAATAATTTAATTTCCCCGTGTTGGTCCGGGCTCCTTTGAAGAATAGACCATCTGCCTTCCTGCCAGGCAGCTCCTAAAAGGCGAGCGAAGGCTTACTGTCACTAACACCGTGACACCTGACTAGGTGGTAGAGTTTCGCAGCGACTCACCCGGATTGGTACCACCGCCTTACCTATTCCTGCCGCCATAACGTCATGACGTGTTCCGGTTCGGAGGGTAAGGTAGCCGGTAAACTTACTTTTGCTCAAGGCTTAACATCCCGGCCTCAGGTTGGCAGCGCACCATTACCACCTTTGGTGTCTCTAGGCGGCGGAAATTTCTAACCATCAGGAAATCCTACTGCTTGTTGCCTTCCAATATCATAAAAAAATATACTCCTTTGTTAGAAAATATCGAAACAATCTTTAAATTATTAATATTATAATACTTTTTACTTTTTTGTTATATCTACTCATACCATTGTGCATAGGGGTAATCCCTTAGGGACGAACATTAAAGAATTTGAGGGTAAATAAAAAAAAACTGATTTGAAAAATATATATGTTTATGCCTTAGACAAACAAGTCAACAACATCATTACATAGCATAAAACATAGTCGCTTTCTCTGTCCATTTGTATGCTTAAACTACGCAATGGATTTTGATGCAGTTTTTTTAAATGATAAAGTGTCTAAACAGGAAGGTTAACATGTATATTTTATAACCGTGCGAAGTCGGGGCGGGCCGCTAGTTAAGGATAAAAGTAATTAAATAAAAACGCATATTTCACTCCTTTTTTATTAATAATAGTAATTAACTGGTAATGTTACATGAGATCAGTTTAACAAGTGATTTTATTAAACACCAAGAATATATACTCGTAATACAAATGCAAAAACATTCATTTACGGCCGCAATCAGAGACGTCAATTTTATTTTAATCAATCATTAAACCAACATTTACTAAACACAGTTAAACACAGTAAAACTATGTACCACGTCGCGATTTGATATTTATTTTTATGAAAGATAGCATATGGTTCCGATATGGTCCCAACTCCCACATTATCAACATCTTACTATTAGTTTTGAGCTTTTTTATTTTATTTTATGATATTGGAAGGCAAACAAGCAGACGGATTTCCTGATAGTTAGAAATTCACGCCGCCTAGAGACACCAAAGGTAGTAACGGTGTACACCAAAGGTAGTAAATCCTCTAGCAAAAGATTACAAGCTACTTTATCCTCCAAACCGGAACACTTTAAAGAAAAGCACTGACGTTATGGCGGCAGGAATAGGTAAGGCGGTGGTACCTATCCGGGCGAGTCGCTGTGGAACTCTATCACTTAGTCAGATGTCACGGTGTTAGAGACGGTAAGCCTATGCTCGCCTTTTACGAGCTACCTGGCTAATGGTTTATTCTGCAAAATTTTTTTTTAGTTTAGCCAACCGGAAATTGCTCCAATAATGGAATTCCACCAAGCACCGACGATAAGAAGTATAGAAACTGAATGACAAATTACATGTTAACTGACGTCTTTGAGTGCGACCGTTAGTTTCATTTCATTAATATCGAGTTATTTACCGTCGTCCATTTTATAGAATCGTTTAGGAGGGTGAATGCATTTCTCCGTAGCATAGACAATGGTACCATCACCGTTTTCAACTATCTTGGTCTTACATCTGGGGTAGTAGGAGCATATCCATCGTCTTTTCGTATACCTGGAGAACGAATGACCACTGACCACGAGGAGCTCGTTGCCACGCTGGGATTTAACTATTTCGTATTCAGTTATTACTGAAATATCATGCAATAATCAAAAAATATATCACATGACCACTTGGTTTAGATAAGTACCCATTTTGTGGTGGAGTAGTTAGCTTGTCCACTTAACGCTACCATACATCCAAGAAACTCGAGCTTAATTTTTTATTGGGACTTAAATTTTATCTTTATTATGATTTTAATAACATTTTTAGACAACATTTATTAACTTTACTTTTTGAATTAAATAAATGTATTTACTCTCTTGTAAGAATTTTGTAAAATGTGTCCAGTACATATTAGATAGAAAACAAACAAAAAGATGCAAAATTACAAGTGGGATTAAAAATAAAAGCATAGTAAGTATGTTTGTGCGTGCAGCCGTGCGTGTGTATGTGTGTCTGTGTGTGTGTGTGTGTTTGCGCGTGTGTATATATGTGTGTGTGTGTGTGTGTGTGTGTTTGAGTGTGTGTGTCAACATAACTTTTCAACGGACGAATCGATTTTGATTTGGATTTTTTGGTTCGAAAGATGACGTAACCTGGTTGGTTCTTAGGTACATTACAATTAAGTCTTTGTCGGGGGTTATTTTTTTTTTAATTTACAAATATATTCTTAGGATTATTCCACTAGTGCAGCCAGTCCAGCAGTTAAAAGTTTCTAAAGTTCTGTAACGACGCATTACCAAATACCACCATTATACCAAATACCACTTAATTACCAATGTACCAAATTACTAAATTACCATAGTACCAAATTACCGAAGTATCAAATTATCAAAGTAGAGATTGTCTAAGCTGAAATGACGCGCCCCACCTTCGTATTTACGCACATAAGCAAATTTCAAATATGGACGCAATACAGCTAAACATGCAATCGAAATTGGTCGTTCAGTTGCCGGTTAGTCTCAAACGTAGGAGCACGCATCGTTCGATCTCAAAAGTACCGTCAGCATGTCGGATGTCCGTCACTCACACATCTAAATTAAGTAGTGGGGCACGTCATTTCAGCTTGAACAAGCTCTACCAAATTACAAAATTTTTTAATTACGATAAAATTAACACGACGATTTGATAATTCTTTTTTTGAAAGGTAGATCACGATGCGAGGTGGCTACAGGTGAACCATGATCAAATTTGTATGGGACCTACCTACCCAAAAAGAACCCTCAAATTCTGGTTCCTGGCCAAGTAATAGCGTAACACACATACAAATAATTAAGCGCAGTAAATGTCCAAAAAATAAATAAAACTATTTCTTTCTAAAAAAGAACCATCAAAATCGGTTGGCTATAAGCAGAGTAATCAGAAATCAAAGACAAAAAAAACATACAGTCAAATTAAGAACGGAGAAGGTTTTTTTGAAGGTTTTTTGGGTTAAAAAGTATTTTAAGCTGTAACGTAACAATGGCGAGGACCTACCGTTGCAAAAACCATCATCCGTTTTTAAATAAAGTTAGGTGTAAAAAAAAACACATAAATTTGTTTTAAAATATAATTCTTTACTGTTTTTTAATCTATAAGATGCACGTTACACGGTAGATTTTACTGTCAGTTTTAGCAGGCACTAAATTAGGTTTGAATTATAAATAACAATTCAGCTTCATGCAAACATCAGTTACTTGCTAGGTTAAGTATTGCTTCGAGCGATAAGACCGCCATTTGTACATTTTATTGTAATATTTTTGTTCTATATCTTATGTTTGTGTTTGTATTGTATAATAAAATAAGTATAATGCACTTGCTCATCAGAAAATGGGGACAGTTTTATATGACGAAAATATAGTTTTAAATGACATAATATTTGCGGGCCATTGTTTGTTAAAACATAACACAAGAAACTGATACCAATGTAAAATAACATCTTGAATTTTAATATTTTTTTAAACCCCGAAGGAAAAACCAATGTCTTTGTCATTAAAAAAAATAGGTAAGTTATAAGTTGGATGTGTCTATTGTTGGACTTTGAAACGGATGGGCCGATTTCATTGCGACTTTTGCTTTTGCATCCCGACCTCAGGTTGGCAACGCACCATTACCACCTTTGGTGACTCTAGGAGGCTTGAATTTCTTACCAACAGGAAATCCGTCTGCTTGTTTGCCTTCCTATTACATAAAAAAAAAATTTTTTGTTTAAAAGCTGACTTGATGGAGATGCTTTTGTCGGGGTATTTTTATCCTAATGTTATATTTTAACCGTTACAGAAAAAAAAACTTTTACAAATTTGTTAAAATGGTTTTTAGGGTACTCGTCAGTCAACTCAATGACTGATAAAACTGACAGCAAAACCTACCGTGTGAAGGCAGCTTAACTTGTTATATCCTGACATAAGTGCCGTCAACGATCTTAATATATTTACTAGGTGGATGATTATGCGTTTCACATATCCTCTGGATGGAACCAGTGACAGAACAGAGCTTCACGAAGGCTTTGCAAAGCGCCCTCTTCTTCGAACAGAGCCATCTGTTATTTTTGTTCTCACTGTATGTATATCCGTTAATCAGAATCATTTCTTTCCCCAACTGAGATTTCACCATTCCGTAACTTGTGATTTCTGGAAATACAAAAAAATGAAGTTATTTTTTTATACAAATATTTAAAGACATAAGCTTTCTTGGTTTATTCTTTAGTATATTGCAATGGGTTATCTGAATTCTTGAATAATGTAGGTATTACTGCTGTATCTGTATATTACATCTTCTATATAAACATAGATTGCTGTTCGTTAGTCTTGATAAAACTCAAGAACAGCTGGACGGATTTGGCTGATTTTTGTTTGTGAATTATTTGTGTAAGTCCACGGTAGGTTTAAAAAACATGAGAAAAAAGGGAAAAACTGGGAGAAACTAGAAAAAACAATGTTTAGAGTTTTTTCTTACAAACAGAACGAATGAAACGAAGTTCACCGGGATAGCTAGTTTTAAAATAATTTTAGCAAAAAAAACGACTTTGATTTCTATCAGTATGCTATTTACGTATACAACATAGGAGTATTTACTGGCTTTCCTTGGAACTCCATTGCCAGATCCAGGCTTGGTGGCAAAAGTGGTCCTCGACAGAGCACTTCCATTACACAATATTTTTAAAATCGATTCGCAGATTACTGAAAACTTCATGAAAAATTAAACGTCAAACCGGTAACCCTACGATATAAACTTATCTTTTGAAGACGGTTAAAACGTCGCGGACGACAACCTCACCTCATTCAGCTCCAAAGTTAGGGTCACCAACTATTCTACTGTCCAAGGACAATTTCATAATAAAACAGATATTATAAATTTTGTTAAGTTTATTTAATCTCGCAAATCAAAAATCATATCTAATTACAAACAACATTATTTTTGTTAAAATTTTAACATTTCATTCATATAACATAAACTATATTAGCTGCTAGAATCCTAGACTATCATTATTTGAAGCTTTAGATCAGGCGTAATTGACTTTTTCTAAGAACAATAAAAAAAACTAATATAAACAACTGACACTAATACTACTTGTAAAAAAGGTAGTGTATTTGTCCTTAAAAATAATATCTTTTGGGGGTTTCCTATAATTTTGTGATATTTTACACTCAAAATAAAACTATAGGAGTGTAGTTAAATAAATATATTCACGCCCCTATCCCCACAGTGGTAGGCAGAGACCTGGGCTTCCACGACTAGCCAAAGACACTGACCCACAATGTGATAGGTGGCAAGTCTATCAAAAGTATAGCAAATGCTGCACAGTCAGACCACTAATCAGCTTTTAGTTTAACATAATATTATACTTTTAAAAAAAGTTGGTCTAGCGGTTATGTTGTTGGACTTCACTGCATGAGGTTCCGGGTTCGAATCCCGGGTCGGGCAACAAAAAGAAAATTGGGTTTTTCCAATTTTCTAATAAAAAAATGTTGCTCGGGATTGGAAATGTGCCTGGTTGGCGATAGGCTTGCCACCTATCACATAGTGGGACTTAGTGTCTTCGGCTAGTCGTGGGTGCCCTGGTTGTACCTCTGCCTACGCCTTCGGGGATATGGGCGTGAAGATGCTATACTATTAATAGAAACAAAAATATATTTTTAGTACGTATGTTAAAGTGAAGTCAAGTTTTCGCTAAAAGCATTAAATTTAAAATTTTCCTTTTTCATCCACATCACACTCTAAACAACCCACCTTCCTTAGTTCGTATTATCTTTTTAGGTTGATGATTATGGTTGTTATCAAATAAATTGATATGACCTGCAGGGTTGAGCTTTAGTTTGGCTTTGCAACTAGGATGATGGGTCGAACAAATCCAGCGGTACTGGCCACCACGGGCGTACGTGTACCCTTCCACCAGGAGGAGGTCTCTCCCTCTTTGGGATTTAATAACATCGTAAGCAATCACTGGAAATAAAAAAAAATATAAATTTAGTCCAAAAATAAATGTATACTCTATTTATAAGAAACATATCTCGTAACGACCCGTACGAGTTAACAGTGCACCTCGTGCTGTGACGTCATTTTTCATTTTTTAAAGTTGATAAAGATCGGTCTGATAACGGTAACAAAGATGCTATCGCTACTGAGCGCTTGCGGCGAATGCAGGGCGCCACGCGGGGCAGCGCACAGTTGAAGATTACAAGTTGTACTGCATTTAAAATATCTTCACGCCCACATGCTCGAACAGATAGGCAAGGGCACGTCCTAGGGTACCCTCGTCTAGCCGAAGACACTAAGTCCCACAATGTGGTCAAGTAGGTAAGTCAAGCCTATCGCCAACCGGGTACATATACAATTAAGGCCAATGTTTTTTTTATTCATCATCATCATCATCATCAGCCGGTAGACGTCCACAGCTGGACACAGGCCTCCCCCAAAGAGCGCCACAAGTCACGATCACCAGCCGCTTGTGAAAAGCGACTCCCCGCGACTTTGACCAGATCATAAGTCCACCGGGTGGGAGGTCATCCAACACTACGTCCTCCGGTGCGGGGCCGCCACTCGAGAACCTTTCTTCCCCAGCGGTTGTCGGTTCTGCGAGCAATGTGGCCTGCCCATTGCCACTTCAGCTTGCTGACTCTCTGAACTATGTCGGTTACTCTCGTTCTCTTGCGGATCACCGAATTACGGATCATATCTCGCAGAGAAACACCGAGCATAGCTCTCCCAAAGCACGCTGAGCGACTCTGAGCTTATTTAAGAGGCCCACATTTAACGGCCAAGTCTCAGTTCCATATTATGTCATCACCGGTAATTAGAAAATAGAAAATACATATTTTTTAACCAAGTTATTATCGCCTCTGTGGTCTAGCGGTTCAGGTTCAAACTATTCCGTGTAAATACTCTTTTTTTTAAAACCTTCTTTCTATCCCTGCTAAAAATATATGCAATTTTAATTTTTTATTATATTATCGTCGCTGTGGTCTAGCAGTCCAGGAATCGGACTTGACTGCATGAGGATCCGGGTCCGAATCCCGGGTCGGGCAACAAAAAGAAAATTTAGCTTTTTTCCAATTTTCTAATAAAAAAATATTGCTCGGGATTGGATATGTGCCCGTTAGGCTTGTCACCTATCACATTATGGGACTTAGTGGCTTCGGCTAGTCGTGGAACCCTGTTTGTGCCTCTACCTATCATCTGGGATATGGGCGTGAAGATACTTTTTAGTTATTAAACAGACAAGGTTTATTTTGAAAAAATATACAATTAAGACAGAACAACGTCTGCCGAGTAAGCTAGTCAGCTATGAATTTCACACAAATTTATTCATGGAGTTCTGTAAACGATCTACATATCTTAAGCAACACAGATATCACACCAAACCTGTACAATACCACAAAGGGGTAAGATCTTCGTTGTATCTTCGTTGCTTACTGTCCACTCTGTTCACACGTGCGATTTTGGCACATTTTTTTATAGTTAAAAAATACATATATAAAATCTTGCAACGTTTTGACCGGATTGCTTGGCAGCACCAGCTCACCTATTCTAGTCATCATAGCAGCAGTTCTCACTGTTAATGTATTTGGGTAGTTGCAAAAAAAAGTGAGGTAGCCAAAGAACTTTCGAGAATATTTTAACATCAAGGCCTCAGTTTGTCCGTTCATCCGCTGACGTGTAATTATTATCATCTTGTATATAAAAATCAAATGATGTTCGTTACTCTCGCTAAAACTCGAGAACACCTGGACCAATTTGGCTAAAATTAGTTTTGAACTATTTGTGAAAGTCCAGTGAAAGCATAAAAGATAAGAAAAAGGAAAAACTGTGAGGAAACCAGATAAAACAACATTTTAAGCTTTCTGATACAAACAGAACGGGTGGAACAAAGTTCACCGGAACAGCTAGTCTATACTAATATTATAGAGGAATTGTTTGATTTTTTGTTTGTTTGAAATGAATAGGCTCTGAAACTACTAGACCGATTTCAAAATTTCTTTCATAATTAGAATGCTACATTATCCCTGAGCAACATAGGCTTTGTTTCATCAAAATCGGTGCAGTAAAAGCCAAGTTACGCAGGCGAAGCTGCATGATACTGCTAGTAAGAAAATAAAAGAAAACATTTAATTTTAATTTTTATTAGTTATAGCCTAATGATTTGTCCATCAGGTGTCTTGACGAACGCCCTTGGTACGTGGTTGTGGTCATTCGATACGTGGCTGATTCCACCATGTTTGTCATTCAGAACTTTCGCCTTACAGTTGGGATACTTTGAACAGATCCACCTAAGAGAGCCCTTTCGTGTGTATGTGTGTCCATCTATTAGCAGCAAGTCCCTGCCTCTTTGGGATGTGAAGATTTCGTACTGGATGCCACCTGAAATAATACGATTTTAACCGACTTTCAAAAATGAGGAGGTCATATGTTCGACTCTTATTTTTGTATGTTAATCAATTTCTGCATCACTGGTGGCGATTCTACTGCGAAAAACTACTTATTATATTGCATACTATATTTTTCAAATGGAACAAAAACAAAAGAGATGAAACATTTTAGACATGTCAGATTAGTCAGGACATGTTAAACTGCGACATTTAATCAACGTTTTTTGATAAATATATTAATCGTCTGCAAAAATATTCATAGACTTATCTGACAGCACTAAATGTATTTTGTCTCTTTCTATTAAGTTCGTTGAAAGAAGACAGCGATATCTTAAAATGAGTTTAATGAGTGCGCAACAAATCACCACCATTGTGAACAAATTTTAAACACTATTTTTCTACACAGATATTTTTCAAAGCTTGAAACATTCTGTTCAAAAAAGCGTACTTCCGAAATACTATATTACCACCAAATCAGTATCTGATGATGGAATTAAACGGGTCATTATTAAAAAGTGAATATAAAGAAAATAAAGTGAAGTGAAGTGAAAATAAAGAAAGTGATTTGTTGCAGTTTTACTACGCTTTAATTATATCTGACACTATTGGAAGGTTAATCATCAGTATCTGTAAGTTAGCATATCAGCAATATTAAGTTAGGTCTGTAGGTGTTAACTGCAACATAACACTAACAATACCAAAATCATTACAGCAGGATATCTAGAAGGTGGTGTGGTACTAACAATACAGTACCATCATCACAGAATACTACATTTTCTAAGGCAAAAGACAACGTTCAAGCAGATGGCTCTCCTGATGATAAGAGACAACCGTGGCCTATGGACTATAGGCATTAGAGGCACGTCGCTCGGTCAGGCTGATAGGCCTATTGAGCAAGTTTATCCACAACTCTATCCCCCATTATTGGTATTATGTCATTATGGAGGCAGGAATAAATAAGATGGAGGATCCCTAACCAACACAAGTTGCTCCTCAGCCTCCTACTACCAGTGATCTTGTTGGTAGTAATCCGATCTTGGTCGCCTCTTACAAGCTGTCAAGCGGAGAGACAGATGGTCTTTTCTATACAGAAGACACGGACTAATACAGGAAAAAAAATCCAGGTGTTAATGTAAGAAACGATGCTAATTTCTTTACTTAAAGCCCTTAAGCCTGGGGTCTGGAAACATCTTCAGGATGTTTGCATGGTCGAACAAACGTAATATTGAACTTTATAAAGGATGTTATTATTTTTTTGTTTAATTTTTTTTCATAAATTCTCCCAAAACATATATGTATTTATTTATTCTTATACCCAGTAAATTAATAATAAAGTAGTAACACCCTTTATAAAGTCCAACTTTCCCCTAATTGTTTCCATATGATGTCACCTTTTCACCATTTTCGTTTGTCCAACCATGCGCCTAACACCCTGTACATATAATAAGTATAATTCATCAAGTCAGTAATTATCTTATTAAACGATAAGTCTTACTGCATGTTATTTCAAAATTGGCAGAAACATGGGAATCTGTATGTATAAAACAAAGTCGGGTTTGTTACAACACTTATAATATAACTTTGTTACATCGAGATCTGCTGGACCAATTTTCATGGTTTTATGATTCGTTGGATTTGTCCCCGCTCCGAATAGCAGAATACAAATTAAAACAATAAAAAATCATTATGAAAGATGAATCGTATTCATATACAAAAGAAAGTCGAGATAATTAAACCGATTAGTCTGAAAATTGAGGAAGAGATAGCTTAGAACCGGGAGAAAGATATGGAGAACATTTTATTCCTTACAACAGTGAGGAAACTAAGATATTTTATTTTTTTCTATACAAACTGAACGGGCGATACGAAGTTCGCCGGAATAGCTAGTTAGGAATAAAATTCATAGCTGTTAAATACCATCATACTAATAATCATAGTTGATAATACTCATAGATGGTGGTCGGTAAGCCTTATAGTCGCTGAATTTCACCAAGAGCTGAAGAGTAAAAGTAGATTTGAAGATAACTTTGAAAATATTTTTAGAAAGAACTAGGTTGAGTCGGCTATTATTCTAACACTATGAATTTAAAGTCACTTGAAAAATATATAAATTTATTTGTCAATAAGCATAAAATTCAAAGACAAACAATCAATTATAATTAACGAGATCACAGTGTCAGAGAAACAATATTTTTTTATACAAGAGGACAGAAGTAAGTAAAACCAACTCTGTTGTTAAATAAGTACCCGTATAGTAATACTATTTATATTTAAATGCGCTTCGTCTAAATTCGCAAAGCTTCGGAAATCCAAATGTTTTTTAAAGATAGATAGAGTTGTTATTACATAATTAATCTCTTCCCTTAAATTAAGATTAGGTTAATTAAATTAGATTAGGTAGATTAGTTAAATTTTGTTCAGTGAAAGTGCGCAAATGAAATAATCATGAAGAAATTAGTGTATCGTGAGTTTCCTCGCTGCCACCAAATCGCCCAAAGTCAGCCAATTTAAAAATACAAATATAAAGTGTAAAAAAAGTAAAAAGTGTAAAGCCGAAGCGCATAATTTAAATAGTAGTACATTTGTTGTGCTAATGACGAACGAACGGTCGTTAGATGGGTAAACGCAGGATCAACCAATTGGTAGATCGCATCTTACGCACCATTCATCCATAACATTTAAATGAAATACAATAATTCAACAAAAGCACCACCAGTCATTTTTAAAACTGTTATTAAACTGAACCTTTTTTCTAAAAGACTTACAATTTTTATTGTCTTATTTACTTCAACCCTCCATTTTCTATAAAAACTGAACATTTATTTTTGGTTACGTGTTTTGTAGAAGATAATACGTGTTATTCTTTTTGATAAAACATCTAGGTGGATGATTGTGATAATTTTCCAAAAACACAATGTCGCCGATGTCATTTAGTTTTAACCTTGCCTTACAACCTGGAAGTTTCTTGGAGCATACCCAATACGAACCACGATTTCTGGAGAATGTGTACCCTTCAATCATTATGAGGCGTTTACCCATGTGCGAGTTTACGTACGTATAACCCTTGTCAGTATCTGAAAATTTAATTACTATTACACAGCCTCTGGCAGAGGATAAATCAATAAGTAAGCAACCAGTTTACAAGAGGCCTGAACCGTAATGTGTGAAAAGTAAAATAAGCGATAAGCGAGTGAGAGAAACATTCATTTGAAACTCCTTGGATCTACAAGATCAACTAAATGCGAAGACAATACCTTTAAAATACACAAATATTAAGATATAAAATTTTGTGGGCTATTCTTTAGTTTGGACACGTGGAAATATGTTTATGCGTTTTCTTAACTAACATCTACGCATTTAGCCCAGGAGGTGCTCATGCTAAAGGATATAATTAGGGTTTTCTCCCGGAGCCGGTCCGCATCTTTATACTTGGGGGTCTATAAAGTTTCAGGGCCGCTTTATCATCTAAACTGGATAAAGCTTTTAATAGAAATACACATTTTCGTGTCAGATGGCAAGATTCTCTAAGAGTCACTGAGTCATTGAACTAAGTGCACTTGGTAGAATAGAAGGCGACTCATCACTGTTTCGCAGAAAATTTACGGGCTAGGACTGGTGATCAATCGATGGTGGTAGCTTACCAATATATACAAGGCAATACAACTAACAGTTTTCACAGATGTAGAATAAGCCTTTTACCTTGCTAATCACGGAGAATATACTAACTGTGGTGGGAAATCTTCTAGGTGGAACTGAATGTTGTCACATCCTTGGCCAACCTTGTCGAAGAAATCACCACAAATCTCAAAAACTGTGCGCAACTGTACTGCGTCGTTTGTACGGCACTGGTGATTTCTTAAGGGATGCCTTGGTGTCTAATGTCCAAGCTCGGGAAACAGTCAAACTGTGACAAGTTTGACTGTCCTTCGCCAACCTTGTCGAAGAAATCACCACAGGTCTCAAAAACTGTGCGCAACTGTACTGCGTCGTTTCTACGGCACGAGGGATTTCCTTAGGATGCCTTGGTGTCTAATGTCCAAGCTCTGGAAACAGTCAAACTGTGACAAGTTTGACTGTCCTTCGCCAACCTTGTCGACGAAATCACCACAGATCTCAAAAGCTGTGCGCGACTGTACTGCGTTGATTGTACGGCACGGGTGATTTCCTGAGGATGCCTTGGTGTCAAGGCAAAATTTATGTCTTACGTGATTTGGTGTACTTTGTACTGAATTCTTCGACAAAGTTGGCGAAGGCAGTTTAGCCATTTAAACCATTCAAAATGTATTTGTTTTAAAACTAGTATACATAACAATTGTAAGTATTAATCGTTAATTCGATAATACTTAAAATTGTTATTTCAAGAAAGCACATAAAATTGAATGGGTTTACAGGGATTTACTTCGTCTATAATATATTGTTGCATAAATTTTCAAATTTCATTGACTTATCTACGCGCTGGTTTTTTTTGTTGTAACAATTAATTTAAAGTGTAATCCTATCATTTGAGTTAGCGTGAGCTGTAGGTATTTTAAATGAGAGTTCCTTCCCAATTATTAATATACAACTTATTAACAGTTACAATCACTGAATATAATTATTGTAAACATAACATCATAAAATTTAAAAGTACGATTACTCATGCTTGTGCGTGCGTGTGCGTGTGTGTGTGTGTTTGAGTGTGTGTGTCGGTATGTGTGTGCATGTGCTCGCAACATGCAACTATAATAATATCATGCAATCATAACATCATGCCTCTATATAAAACAAAACAAGTTTAAATTGGACACTTTGAATTGTTTCCGAAGCTCAGACTTTTTCGAGGTCTGGGTGCAGTAGTGGTCGGATAGTGGTCGGTCGGTCGGACGTTCGTTAGGCTTTTTTTATTATAATGGAAGTAGACAAGCAGACGTATTTCCTGAAGGTAAGAAATTCACGCCGCCCAGAGACACCTTAGGTGGCAATGGTGCGTTGCCAATCTGAGGCCGGGATTAGGCCTCGAGCAAAAGTAAGTTTACCTTTCCCCTTCAAACCGGAACACATGACGTTATGGCGGCAGCAATTGGTAAGGCGGTGGTACTAATCCGGATGAGTCGCTGTGAAACTCTACCACATAGTAGAATGTCACGGTGTTAGTGACGGTAAGCCTATGCTCGCCTTTTACGAGCTGCTTGGCAGGAAGGCAGATGGTCTATTCTGCAAAGGAGCCCGGAGAAAAAATGTCACGTCGTCACGATCGATTTTTCCTGAAATCTGTTCAGGTAAAATCCGCAACGAAATCGGTTTATCCGTTCAAAAGTTATGATACCACTGACAGACAAATATAAGGCTTGTGACGTCATGGCGCTCGTACTAGGCACGACTTAGCATGACAACATACTTTAACTGTTCTGCGAACTATTTAAAATAATTATTTATAGAAAAAAATATAAAAAGTTGGTAATAAGTAAGTAAGTATCTTCACGCCCATATCCCCGAAGAGGTAGGCAGAGGTGCAACCAGGGCACCCACGACTAGCCGAAGACACTAATGCCCGATTTCACCAAGAGCCCCTATATTTTAGGGGACTTTTAACGTATTTTAGGGGACTGTTTTATATGGAAACAGTCCCATAAGTAACGTTAAAAGGTCCCCTAAAGTATAGGGGCTCTTGGTGAAATCGCGCATTAGTCCCGCAATGTGATAGGTGGCAAGCCTATCGCCAACTGGGTACATATCCAATCCCGAGCAACATTTTTTTATTAGAAAATTGGAAAAACCCAATTTTCTTTTTGTTGCCAGACCCGGGATTCGAACCTGGGACCTCAAGCAGTCAAAAGTCCAACAACTGAACCGCTAGACCACAAAGGCGATAAAAAGTTGGTAATAACATTTAAAACACTCCTTCAATCTAATCTCAACTTCCTTTTATTAGAATTTAGTCGGCACTCGATTTGTAAACTGATATTTAAGTGAACAATACTTGTTTGATTTAAATGTAAACAGTGTAATAAAATAATATTTACTAACTCGAGCCAGTTTAACATTTACATAATTTTTCAACATTTAATTATGAGTCGTCACTTCATCCAGATATTATTTATAATTATAACTTCCAAATAAGCAAATGCTTTTAAAAACGACCTTACAAATAGTACACACATACATACACATAGGCACAACCAGGGTACCCACGGCTAGGCAAAGACAATAAATCCCATGATGTGATAGGTGGCAACCCATCGCCAACCGGGCACAAATCCAATCCCGAGCAATTTTTTTTAGAAAATTGGAGGCATTTTTAATTGAATATTGGAAAAAACACATTTTCTTTTTGTTGCCCAACCTGGGAATCGACACCGTGACCTGGACCATTAGACGACAGAGGCGATAACCTTACAAATAGATCAAGGAACAGCGGAGAAATTAATATATTTTTTTAAATTACTTTATTAATATACATGGACTCAAGGACACCAAGATTCAACCTGGTGTTAAAGTCACACTGTGATACAGACTAAGTATAGCATTAACTTAACTTTACTCTGACCTTAGTGTATATTTATTAATTAAAAAAGGTAGTGATATTTATTAATAACACGGCTTAAACTTCAAAAAATTGTTTTGCATTTGTACCAATCACGCTACGATTATTAGATGCAGTGTAAATCCAGATAAAACCGCTAGCTTTCTAATTACAACGAATTTTGCTTAAAATTGGACCAGTTTTTTTATGTAAGCTCTTATATTTAACCTCCTTGCAAGTATTTTTACCTCTTATACACAACTAAATAATAATTAATATTTTCGATTTCCTGTGACCATATGGGCAACATTTGTCTTGCAGAAACTCCTTGGTGGGTGGGTATGTTCGTTATATAAGTTCATTATATGTCCCTCTCCATCCAGTCTCAATTTCGCCTTGCACCCTGGTATCTTCTTGGAGCAAACCCAGTAGTTCCTTGTATCACTCTTCTGGGAAAATGTGTAACCCCCGATCATTATGAGAAGTTTTCCCATTTGCGAAGTGACGCAGGAATATCCCAAATTTGTATCTGAAAAAAAACGATTATCATAATCTAATGTATTATTTACTACTTTTCAAACAAAGGACCAGTCGGTACCGACCGAGTAAACGCATAAAAACATACCAATAATTTGGTAATCGCCTGTGTGGTCTAGCGGTCCAGTTATTGAATTTGACTTCATGAGGTATGGGGTTCGATTTTCAGATCAGGCAAAAAAATGCGACTTTACAAATTTTGTAATGAAAAAATTTTGCTTGGGATTAGATATGTGCCGGGTTGGCGGTAGGCTTACTACCTATCACATTGTAAGACTTAGTGCCTTCGGCTAGTCATGGGTGCCCTGGTTGTGTCTCTGCCTAACACTTCAGGAATATCGAGGTGAAGATACTAACAATTTGATAACCTCCTCCTTTTTGTAGTCGGTTGAAAATACTTTACCCCATCGGAAAGCGATAATGACGGCTCTAGACATGTGCGTAGATCGCAATAGAAAAATATGTGCTTTACTGAACCAAAAAAATACTGTTTTAATTTAATAAATTAAACTTTGTGGTTTTTTTACGATATTGGAAGGCAAACAAGCAGACGGATTTCCTGATAGTAAGAAATTCACGCCGTCTAGAGACACCAAAGGTGGTAATGGTGCGTTGCCAAACTGAGGCCGGTATGTTAGGACTTGAGCAAAAGTATGTTTATCGGCTACCTTACCCTCCGAACCGGAACACGTTTTTGCGCAAAGATTTTGTGCAAAGATGTGAAGTAGCAATAAAATCCAGTTTAGTGAATTACTGAATTTTTAATTTAAAAAAAATACTACACAATTTATTTTAAAATGGTTTAAGTAAATCACACATTTATTTAAATTTACTAAACGTATATCGGAAATGTTCTTAGCAACGTTTCTAAAATTATCAAATTTTTTAAAGATACTGGTAGTATAAGTATGACACATTGTTCAACTATATACACATATTTTCTACCTAAAATAACACATTTTCTGCTTTTGTTCAAAAAAATTACAGTAAATAAATAAATACCTACACTGTAATTGGAACACGGAAATTTATGTAAATGCCATAAGTTTAGGTAATTCAACAGGTGAAAAATCCTACAATACGAGAAAAAATACATAAATTGCATTAATTTACGATAAGAAAAAAACATACTTATCGCAGAAAAATAACAGAATTCTTGTAAAAATTTTACAAAAAATGAGCTTCAATATTTAAAAAAAAATACAACAAAGTATTAGAATTTAAATTGAGAAAGGTTAACGTAAATTTGCAGTTTTGGAACATATTTGACAGTTATTCGAGAAAATTACAAAATCGACATAGTTATTTGAAAAAAAAAAGCTTATTTTTAATTTAAGCCCTTGCCCTATTCTTGGGTTAAATTTCTCCAAATTGTGCTCCTGACGGGATTTGAACCTGTACCCTTTCGTCTCAAGCCAATGAATGCTTTAAAACTTTAATGCTTTGCGACGAATGTTTTTAAGCTACTGGGGATTCAAGTCTAACATTCGTTTCTCTAAACGTATTTATTTCTATTTTACCTTGAGAGAAACGAAAGTTACGACCTTTTTGAATGTGAATTTCATCTGTAACGATGAATTCATTTAGTTGGTACTCAGAACTGTGTACCTACTAAATGAGGTTAGGACATACCTACCCGCGTTAACGGTAAAGAAAGGAGTTGCAAATTTCGAATCCTCAGTAGCTCAAATGGTTAGAGCATTCATCGGTTAGAGACGAAAGCGTACAGGTTCAAATCCTGTCTGGGGCGAAATGTTTTCTTTCTTTAAAATTTGGAGAGATCGACATAGTTACTGTATCTGATCGACATACGGGTAGTAAAATTATAATTCATTAAGTAAAATTTATTAACACATCTCACAATTTTTCTCTTTTTACATTTTGCAATTAGGAATTTTACAAAATGTGCGTTTGTAAAATAATGGCGACTTTACAAATTTTCATATTTGTAAAGATACCATTTTCACATCATTTCGCCCTGTAGGGAGTTGAAACTTGTCGATATAAAAAGAAACATTTTGAAGCCAGGTTTGAACAGCAGATATCAGTAATGATATTCAATATTAGCCATACATAGCGACGCACCTATAACATCTACATCTACAACCCCCCTAACCAATACAAGGGAAGTGTTAAGCACACTATCTTATAGCATAATAAAATCCAAACTAATCTATCGTTATTTTAGATGAGGAAGTTTGCTTATCATTCTGTTAAGCTTTCACAGCTAAACTGCTAAACCGATTTTGACATTATTTGAATTACATATAGTCAAAAAGTTAGACTCGCTTTGCATAATTCTGTGCTTATCCCAACGTTATTGTATGGAAGTGAGAGTTGGGTATGTCAGAAAGATCATGAAAGTAGGATAAATGCGGTCGAAATGAGAGCACTACGGAAAATCTGTGGTGTAACGCTCGCTGACCGCATTCGTAACAGTGAGATCCGAGAAAGAGTGGGATTGAAAGAAAGTGTTGGTGTTAATATGCGAAAGGGCATGCTCCGCTGGTTCGGGCATGTGGAAAGAATGACAGATGAAAGATTGACAAAGCAGATATACAATGCGAATGTGGATGGATGTAGGTACCCGGGGAGACCAAGGCTGACATTTCACGATCAGATCAATCGGATATTATCCGAGGGTGATGTCAAGAGTCTCCGAAACCGGCGTGTTTGTATGAAAAGGGTAATGAATGTGAAGGAAGCAAGACAGGTTTGTCAGGATCGTGAGGTCTGGCACTCGATACTCTCTGCCTACCCCGTAAGGGACTTGGCGTGAAGATATGTATGTATGTATGTATGTATGTATGTATGTATGTACATATAGTTTACCCAGGTTCAAACCCAGACTAATTTTTCTACGAATCAACTCCCTGACTACAATGGAAGTTTGTATGAAATCATGTCGAAGTGAACCAAAGCTACTATCTGACGTAACTATTCCACACTCACAAAGTCCAATAGGTATATTATGTTAGTATTTAGTGCCTATAAAAATAAATTAAGCGAAAACATTTAAGTACACATTTTTAATAATTCAATGTGATTTTATTTATTTTGTTTTAATTTTAAGTACATATTTTAATTCATCACCAATCAATAAATGCATTATGTATAACCATTTCACAAGGGATATACAGGGACACTTTGAAGGACCTGTCAAGTTTTAATACAAGGAAGTTAAGACTAATATTATAGTGCGTTTTATATATAATTGCCTAATTTTATATTTGCATTCATAAAAAAATCACATAAAATAGTCCGAAAAAATACTTCAACTGTTGTCACACTATGCCTGGTACGAGATATTTCATCACCAGCCTTCGGATGCGATTACGATCGGCGGGAATCACTTGAACGCATTGTTTTCGTGTTAACCATGTATCTTGAATTTTTCATTGGATAAAAAATACAATTTGCAATATTCGTAAAATACAATTCTGAACCGTCTCAAAATTTAACTGGTCCTTGAAATACCTGTACAAGCACTGGAACATGCCGGTGACGAGACTGTCTTTATGGTAGACTCGGTAAGGGACGGTGACGACCCAGGTGACAAAACTACCATCTATTATAAGACAAAAAAATAAAGCACAGCCTTTTAATATGTTCACTTATGTTGAACTCCTTGTACTCGTATGATAGGATTAAAAATACTGGACATGTATTGGTTATATTTTTTAGGAGGATGTGTATGTTTATTGGACAGCTGCGTGATCTTCCCGTCTTTGTTCAGCCTTAGTCTTGCTTTGCAACCTGGTATTTTCCTCGAGCAGACCCAGCAGTTGAGAGAGCTGCTGGTTTGGGAGAACGTATACCCTTGGATCAATATAAGATTCTTTCCCATTCGTGAGTTTACGTACGCATATTCAAGATTTGAAGCTGAAATTCGAAAATACAAAACAAATTAATTGCAAATAGGAACACTGTTAAGCGATTAACCAACTTGATTTGTAAATAGGAGCATTGGTGATATGATTTTCAAATATCCAATGATAAAACTTAGGTTGACATTTCACGGTCATATTATGTGAAGGTGGTGTCAAGATTCTAGAAAGAAAAAGAGTACAGTGTGGTGGAAGATAAATAGGTGACAGGTCTGCAAGTATTGTAATACTTCGCAATTGATACTCTCTGAAAATGTTTATGTATGTAAAATCAAATTAATTTAACATAATCAATTTTCTTTTACTACTTTGTGCTATTCCTTATAGTTTAAATCCTTCAAGGACATTGTATGATATCAAATAGGATATATTACAATCCATTACAATACACTCCATTGGAATTATTTTTGTATTACTTGCTTGCTATTACGTGCTACTTGTAGGTAACACCTGCCCCAAACGGTAGGCATTCACTATTTGCCATCCTATCATTACCAAGTCGGTATAGTTGTACTTACTAAGATATATTCCAGCTTGACCATTTTTTCTGTGCGACCAGTAATTAAATATAGACCGTACCTGTAAAGCCACGGTAATGTAATATACAGTATTCTATCTTCATACAAACGAAGCGAACGCGTTTATGCCTACGAGACTCGAGTTCGGTAGGCAGAGGGTATGCAACTATTTGCGGTTGCGCCGCAGTGACGAACAGTCACTGTAATACCCCTTTTTCTTTATTCTATAAACAATAGGTAAACGTTTTATTTCTGAATGTTTTTTGGATTAATAAGTGCAAGTATTTACTTAGTACAGCAAAAAACAATCATAGACTAAGTATATTGTGCTGCCTTTGAGCTTTGCTTGAACGGTTAAGAAAGGATTTTCATAAAAACTGGTGATCAAAAACATTACATCTATTTTTATTGAACATTTCCTATTCATTAAACGATTTTTGTGTTTCAAACAACATATACAAAAAATAGAAAGGAATTCAAATAGGCAGATGTAGTCATAATATTGAAGGCACATAGCCCTATTGCTGGTCGACGCACCGTGCGGCTGTAGGTATATTACTTAAAAACAAGGTCGAGTGACAATACTGTATATATACCGCGGTAACGTACAACGACTGTAGCGATCTTCTGTGTTTTGAACATCTAAGCACTGAAGGCGCGCTAAATAGCTAGTAATTTAGAATAATAAGAAAATATATAAAAATAATTTATATATTATAAATTTAATATACAATAAAATTTATCTAGTATTCATCATATAACAAATATACCATGATCAAGTTCCATCAAGCAAAAGCTTTGAAGTTAAAAATGTAACAAAAGATTAAATTAATCATAACATAGGTAATAGCTAAGTGTAGTAGTAAAAAAGGCAATTAAACTCTATAGATATCGTGCATTATCCACCTCGTGCAGGTTGATAAAACTTTGTACAAGTTTATGCCACATAGGTTACCTAAACTACTACCGTCTTATTGATAAACGCGGAGTAAAGTACTCCAAGGTTGAACTCGGTATCATAGCTTTTATTGCAAGTGATACAGTACAGTCTATAATATCAACTTAATTTTAATCCTACGTTAATCCTTGTTTATTAATAAGACAGCTAAATAATAACATTAACAGTTATAATAGTTAATATAAGAATACACTTGTACTGTTCAATAGGTACATTACTGTATTATCTCATATTTTATATTACTATAATATTATTATTTTACATTTAAATTATTACTATTATTAAATCTTTATTGTACACAACTAATATTGCAAAGTATACTTAAAAGTAAATTAAACAAAGTACAACGGCGAGCTTAAGTCTAAAAAAATAAATAATTATTATATTTAATATATGATTTAATATTAATTGCTAGTTTTATTAAATTAAAGCACTTACTTTGATTTAATAAAACTAGCCTTCCGGTTCACTTTTACAGTATCTTCAGGGTTATGGTTATCGCTATATAGTTTACTAGGTGGTAGAGTTTCGCAGCGACTCACCCGAATTGGTACCACCGCCTTACCTATTCCTACCGCCATAACGTCTTGACGTTTTCTGGTTCGGCGGATGAGGTAGCCGGTAAATTTACTTTTGCTCGAGGCTAAACATCCCGGCCTCTAGTTGGCAACGCACCATTACCACCTTTGGTGTCTCTAGGCGGCGGGAATTTCTTACCATCAGGAAATCCGTCTGCTTGTTTGCCTTCCAATGTCATTAAAAAAATAGTATAAAACAAAGTCGCTTTCTCTGTCCCTATGTCCCTTTGTATACTTAAATTTTTAAAACTACGCATCGGATTTTGATGCGGTTTTTAATAGATAAAGTGATTTAAGAGGAAGGTTTATACGTATATTTAATACCCGTGCCAAGTCGGGGCGGGACGCTAGTACTTTTATAAGTAAACTATATCACGATACCCCTGAAGCTGTAAAAGCAAATCCGGCTAGCTACTTAAGTTATACTGAAAGAATTTCGTGTACCAAGTGAAACTGCGCATGTGTATTCTTATACTAGTACACACTGTTTTCAGGTAAACACTTGTACTTTTCCATTATACACTTTATTTAATACTTTATGTTACCATTATATTATATTATAATGTGTTAATTTTATGTGGGTAACGTCAGTAACTTAAAACCAAACAGGTACGGAACGTTAAATTAAAACAGACTTTTTTATATTTGATTGTAAAGCCCTGCTGATGCTGTAAAAAGTGAAATCGGTTGGCTATAAAGTATAGCGTAACATAAAGTTTTTTTTATGATAATTGAAGGCAAACAAGCAGACGGATTTCCTGATGGTAAGAAATTCACGTCGCCTAGAGACACCAAAGGTGGTAATGGTGCGTTGCCAACCTGAGGCCGGGATGTTAGGCCTCGAGCAAAAGTAAGTTTACCGGCTACCTTACCCTCCAAACCGGAACACGTCACGACGTTAAGGTGGCAGGAATAGGTAAGGCCGTGGTACCAATCCGGGTGAGTCGCTGCGAAACTCTACCACCTAGTCAAATGTCACGGTGTTAGTGACGGTAAGCCTATGCTCGCCTTTTACGAGCTGCTTGGCAGGAAGGCAGATGGTCTATTCTGCAAAGGAGCCCGGACCAACACAGGGAAAAAAGTATTAAATAAAAATATAAATGTGGTGTCGTTGGACACCAGCTAGGAATGAAGAAAGTAAAATCGACACAATTCACCACTACTCGCTTGTGTATACGACTGTCGAGTCTGCGCACGTCTCATTTAACGGTTTTATTCTACGCTTTTTTCTTACGGTTTTTACTATCACATGTTTTTCAGTTCGGTCGCGCAGCAAAATACCCATCTCCTCCAAGCCTGCCCTAAGGAAATTCGTTCCAATAAAGTGATCCAGAAGTTTCCACTATGGGGAAAGTACAAATGTTTACCAAAAAAAAGTGTATAAAAAAATGGCATTCCACCAAGTGTCGACGATAACAAGTATAAATTCTTATACTAGTAATTTCAGTTAATGGAATTTCATCAAGAGCCTAGGCTGGAAACTATAATACATATATAAGTGTATTTCCGTTGTCGTTAATTATAAGTGTACTTATCTAAAAATTAAAATGCATTGACGTTGGTCGTCATGGCAATCATATCCTAGTAAAACCCCTATTAGACAGTTAAAAACACTGGTTGTAAACAATGCTTTGCTGTCTGTACTATAAATTTAATCCAAATTTACTAGTAATCGGGGATGGAAACAAATTTTTCTCCTACGTTACCTTTGTTGAAAGGCATGTTTACAACCATCTAGAACGCATTTTAATCTATTCATCTAGTAATTTTTAACTATGGAATGACATAATTCTTGAATAAAGAAAAACTTAAAACATAACAACATAATAAAAAGTGCAGCGATCAAAAAAAGAAAGCGACCAAACTCAGATTCTAAATCGTCATTTCTTTGATGCTCCTATTTTTAGAAGACAAACGAGCAAGAATCACTTGATGGTAAGTGCTCTTCACAAACTACTGTTACATCACTCTGTTTTTTTTATGTTATAGGAAGGCAAACAAGCAGACGGATTTCCTGAGGGTAAGAAATTCACGACGCCTAGAGACACCAAGGATGGTAATGGTGCGTTGCCAACCTGAGGTCAGGATGTGAGGCCTCGAGCAAAAGTAAGTTTACCGGCTACCTTACCCTCCGAACCGGAACACGTCATGACGTTATGGCGGCAGAAACAGGTAAGGCGGTGGTACCAATCCGGGCGAGTCGCTGCGAAACTCTACCTAGTCAGATGTCACGGTGTAAGTGATGATAAGCCTATGCTCGCCTTTTACGAGCTGCCTGGCAAGAAAGCAGATGGTCTATTCTGCAAAGGAGCCCGGACCAACACGGGGAACAACACGTGTTGCACTTCTCTCTGTTGCACTTCCGTTTTATAAACCGACATTAACGTCTCAATTCGATTGTATGTTTGTTACTCGATTACTTGGCCAAAAGCCAAACGATTTTCTTGGTTCTTTTCAGAAAGATAGGTCATGATTCTGAGGTGCTCCCATATTAATTTTGTATGATCCGAAGAGTGACTTTGGAGTACTTAATACTTAATTTAATTTATTAATACTTTTTTGTACATAATTTTTCAGTTATGTTGACAACCTCATCTTTGATGTTGATAATTTATATGTGGGAACATTTCGGAATCATTGGCTATCTTTGAAAAAAAGAATTATCATATCGCGATATGATATCTAATGAAACGGTTGAAGTCGGATTTTGCAGTTTTACTACGCTTAATTATTACATATCAATATGATCTTTCCTGGAAGATCTCTAACGGCCAATTTCAATAACCTATCTACAGATAGAGAAAAGCCTGTCAGAGTTTTTTTACTAAGATATTTTGTTGGTTATTGACAATGTGCCTAGTAAATTAAATAAAGTGAAACTCACATTTATAATAGCCAGAAGTTATTCTGTTTCTCTCAAGGTATTTTTATTTTAGCACTTGCTATGTGCTTGGGTTAATTTTCTATAAATTTAAAAGAAAGAAAAAATTTCGCCCCAGAAAGGATTTGAACTTGTAGCTTTTATCTCTAGCCGTCGAATGCTCTAACCATTTGAGCTACTAAGGACTTAAGTACCGTCGCGAAATGTTTAATTGCTTTCTTACCCGTTTTAGTTAGGCGCTTAGTTTTCTTTCTTTAAATAGAAGTTTAACACAAGCACAGGGCTAGTGCTAAAAAAAATACTTAATGACGATTATATACACCTAATCTATAAGGAGCTATCTTCGGGTGGACATAATTCCTGGGAGGATGTGTATGTTCGTTGACAACAAAAACTAATTTCCCTTCACCATTTAGTTTAAGTCTCGCTTTACATCCAGGAACCTTTCTCGAGCAAACCCAACTATTTGGACTAGTTTGTGAGAATGTGTATCCTTCAATTAAAATAAGATGTTTCCCCATTTGTGAAGTTACGAATGTGTATCCAAGGTCATTGTCTGGAACAAAAACTAATTTTAATCACAAAAAATATAAGTGTTTATAGAGACAGTAAAAATAATACAAAAATGTAAAGCTGCAGCCCTAAATCTCTCTTATCTAAACTAAATAAATCTAATCTGTTTTTACATCTTAACATCACTTTTTTGTCCTTTATTCACTTTGATCATGTTTAGGGTTATGTTAGATTTCTAGTCTTTTTTTTGTTAATGGAGTGTGGTAAGTTTTAGTCTGTGAATAAATCTTTTCTTTCCATTCTTTCTAAAGAATTGAACAAGATGCATAGGTATAATAAAAACATTATCAAACTTGTCGCCTCTATGGTCGAGCGGTCCGGGTGTTGGACTTGACTGCATGAGGTCCCGGGTTCGAATCCCGGGTCAGCCAACAAAAGAAGAATTGGATTTTTCCAATTTTCTAATAAAAAAATGTTGGTCGGGATTGGAAACGTGCCCGGTTGGCGATAGGCTTGCCACCTATCACATTATGGGACTTAGTATCTTCGGCTAGTCGTGGGTGGCCTGGTTGTGCCTCTGCCTACCTCTTCGGGGATATGGGCGTGAGGATACTTTTTTTTAATTTTTTATCAAACTTCTGAACAGGATAACAGTAGCAAAATGATTTTTAATAAGATAAGAAAGCGATCACTGCACACGTCTCTCCTAAGGGTAATAGATAACCACCAACAACCAGACACCATAGATATTGTAAATACTATGTAATGGACGAGGTTTTAGGAGAATTATGCAAGACTACTGGATACCCTACCCACCGGACAGGTAGGAATAGGTAATGTGATAGATCTCTACCCGGACTAGTTGGAACACGTCACTCTTCCTGCAGTGAAAATACATTCCGATGACCCAACAAACAACCCACCACCGAAAATTTCAATTTTATTTTGTTGAAAAATCTTTACGTCCAATTTTTATCGGACTTCGCAAAAAAAATAGGTAGAATGCTCGACTCCTATGTAATATTATTGTTTTGTTTGAAAAAGAGAGTTCAAGTTGATCACATCACAACCGCGTCAGATACTGATAGAATTCTGAAGAAATCAAGGAAAATCTGATTGTGTATCTCAATTCCTTAATAATTGAAATCGAAGTCAACTTAATTTGAAGTCACTGCGCTTTGCGTAGGCTTAATTTTTTAATCTGAAAAAAAAATTCACATACACACATATTTTCTCGCCAAGTCTCTTACGGAGTAGGCAGAGAGTATCGAGAGCCAGACCTCACGATCCTGACAAACCTGTCTGGCTTCCTTCACTTTCATTACCCTTTTCATACCAATACCCTTTTCACAGTTTATACTAACCAAATACCGAACGTTAAGGGAATAGATTAAAAAAAGTTTTAATTGTCAAGTCTTGATTATGATGAGAAAATTGAAGCCGGTTGACTAAAGTGTGACATAAAGTGTATTGTGGGTTTTTTTTTAATCTTCATTTAGAGGTTTTTTTTACACAGTGAAAATGGCAATCTTATAAACGCTAAAAAAAAGTGTATTGTGGGTTGCCGATAACAACCAATCACATTGTGAGACTTAGTGCGTTCGACTAGTGCCTCTGCCGACCTTTTCGGATAAGGACGTGAAGATACTTTTTGATTATGTTCTTAATTTTCTGCCATAGCAAATTACCTTACTATAATAAATAAACAAAAAAATAAGGACAAATAAAATACGTGTAGCCCTTTGTTCTTTTTTAACGAAGAAGTGAAATAAAAGCATGAGGTATTTAATAATATTTTGGTAATTTAATATAGGTATATACATTATATAAGTTACGATTTTAAATTATAGATATCTATTTTACATTATATTAAAACATTTGGAATTAAACTTTCCTTATTTGATATTTATTTCATGTTAATTGTTAACCTCTCCATTTATGACAAATACAGGAAACCATCTGAACAAGACCTGAATAAGATTTATGGGGTTGAATTGCAAACAAAAACATGGATAAACTAATGAAAAAGTAAGTATCTTCACGCCCATATCCCCGAAGAGGTAGGCAGAGGCACAACCAAGGCACCCACGACTAGCCGAAGACACTAAGTCCCATAATGTGATAGGTGGCAAGCCTATCGCCAACCGGGCACATTTCCAATCCCGACCAACATTGTTTTTTATTAGAAAATTGGAAAAATTAAATTTTCTTTTTGTTGGCCGACCCGGGATACGAACCCGAGACCTCACGTAGTCGTGTCCAACACCCGGACCGCTAGACCACAGAGGTGAGAGACGATAAACTAATGATAATGGAATAAAATGGTCATTACCTACAACAATCAACTAATGGTTAATTAGCATAGAACAGGATCGTCTTTGTGGTTTAGCGGTCTGGTTTTGCACTTGACCCCCGGGTTCGATCCCTGGATTGGGCAACTATTGAAACTATTGGTTATAAGTTTGTCTCCCATCACATTGTAGGACTTTGTGTCTTAAGTTAGTCGTGGGTACCCTGTTTGCATCCTTGCCTGCTGTTTCGGGAAAACGAAAGTGAGGATACAACAATATTTATTAACATAGACCATAGAATTTTAAAGATGCGTCGTCCTAAAGATAAATAAATCTCCCTGGATAAATCAAACAAATTGAATCTAACCCCAAAGTAAGCAAATTATATGCTTGTGTTATGGGTGTTAGTCAACTATACTAATACATAGAAATACTTAAATAGATACCCAGACCCGGAAATGCAGACATCTAAATGTTCATTACACAAATGCCTGACCCCGTCGGGAATCGAACCCGAGCCTCGCGGTTGGTCGATGTAGTTAGGCGTGTACGCTAGCCACTCGACCAACGAGGCGGTCAAAAAGACCATACCGCGGCCTCTCACTGAGAACATTATAAAACCAAGCCAAAGATTTTAGGCATAAATTAACCGCCTAGCCATCTCTCTACACCAAAACGCGAAAATGACGAGCACTGATTGTATGTCAGCAATTTTATATCCGTATATATCCACAGCCCTTCGCCTCAATGATAGTTCGTGGTGGATGTGTATGTTCATTGTTTAAGCTCAGCACTTCGTTGTTCTTGTCTAGCTTTAACCTGGCTTTGCATCCTGGTATTTTTCTGGAGCAGACCCAATTGTCTGACGCATTCACTTGACAGAAGGTGTACCCTCCAACCAGGATGAGAGATTTTCCTCTTTGAGATGTGATTAATTGTAAATCTGTAAAATGATATTAACTCATTAATTAAGTCATTATTAAGGATAACGAATGTGAAGGTAACCAGGCAGGTTTGTCAGGATCGTGAGGTTTGGTACACGATACTCTCTGCCTACCGCGTAAGGGACTTGGCGTGAAGATATGTATGTATGTATGTATGTATGTATGTCAATATTAAAAATGTAAAACATATTTTATTTTTAAACTATTTTAGGCGGTAAGTAGATTCTCACTGGTGGTATAGGCAGAGCGCTATGAGGCAACTTGCCCGGGTAGGGATCCACCACCTTTTTTTTTTTTTTAAGTGTGGAAAATCCCCCCGGATACCCACCGCTCTCGGGGGAGAACGGCGGGTTATGTCGGACTCGAACCGACTAAAAACCAGACTATGACCTTCTTGCCACCCGGCTAGGAGCGAGATGGGGTCGCGTTGGCATTCACCATCTCGCTCCGCGGCAACGGCCCGGTCCTTACCGGGCCTCCTCCCGCGCTAAAAGAGGAGCAACTCCGGCCACTGGAGTTGCCCCCCAGGCGTGCGAGGCCGTGCTGGCCAGAGGAAGTCCCCCGACTCCCCCTGGCAGCCCCGCATCGGAAGCACTTTGAAGGCGGATGAACCGCCTTCTCGCGCCCCCGGTTCACCTGCGCCGGAGCGGGCCCGTGTTGGGATCGTCCTCCCGGGCCCGCTCCGCGGTCTCCTTTTGCGTCATTACGTCTTCGCAAAAGGAGACCACCGCCTGCCAGGACCTGTCACTACCGAGCATGGCGTTGACAACGCTCGGCAGCGAGAGGTCCTCTCCTACGATCGCTGAGAGAGTACGCCGCTGTTGCTCGAAGGCGACGCACTCTCCCAGCGTGTGGGACGCCGTATCTTCTGGCGCCCCGCACTCGTGGCAGGCGGGGGTCGCCTCCCGTCTCGCGATCTTGTGCAGATACTTCCCGAAGCACCCGTGCCCGGAAAGCACCTGCACAAGTCAGAACGTCAGCGACCCGAACCACCGCTGCAACCACCCTCGGAGGACCGGTCGGATAGCCTCCACCGTCGCCTGTCCAGGGACAGGTGGGGCTAGGTCCTCCAGGGATCCACCACCTTAGCTATGCATATTAAACTAACTTCAACGTAAACGATTTTAATTACTAGTTCTGATCCCTTTAATAAGCTATTGCAAGTAGGTACTCTTTTAAATATGACAAAATTCTTTTCCCCTAAGATTTTTTTTATGTGAGAGGACAGCGAAGTAGCATGCGGCTCTCCTGATAGTAAAGGAAAAATGTGGCGTATAGGCACCATAGCTGTTGAAGGTGCCTCGCTAATCTGAAGCCGGGGTGGAAGGCCTATTTTGCAAGTCTGCCGGCTACCCCACCCTCCAAACCGGAACTAGATCCCTACTCGAACGAGTTGCAGCACGGCAACATACCACCACCGTATACCATATAAATCGCACAATCAAAAAGTATCTTCACGTCCATATCCCCGAAGAGGTATGTAGAGGCACAATCAAGCACCCACGACTAGCCGAAGCAAACTAAAACAAAACAGCAATGCTATTGCTAGCGCACACTGATAGCCACTGTCACTAATCAATCTTTGTCTATAATCTGTAAACATACGCATGTTTCGCTCTTACAGGAATCAGTAATGCCCGGTCCTTATAATCAAAAAATGTAAAAAAGTAGAAAAAAGTATCTTCACGCCCATATCCCCGAAGGGGTAGGAAGAGGCACAACCAGGGCACCCACGACTAGCCGAAGATACTAAGTCCCATAATGTGATGGGTCGCAAGCCTATCGCCAACCGGGCACATTTCCAATCCCGACCAACATTTTTTTTATTAGAAAATTGGAAAAAATCCAATTTTCTTTATTTGGCCGACCCGGGATTCGAATCCGAGACCTCATGCAGTCAAGTCCAACACCCGGACCGCTAGACTACAGAGGCGATAAAAATGTAATCCGTAAGTTTAACCATTCGTAGTTTGCTCAAAACTAACGTAGCCTTACCCTCTCCGGTGCCCCAATGTCAAATGTCAAATATTCGAGAAGTGCCCATGCCAAATTTCGCGCATAAACGTAAGTTGGCGGTCAGCGCTTGAATGCCGATTTCTACGTAAATTTATATACGAGTAGTATTAGATATTTATATATCCAGAATCGGCATGAAATTTGCTAGAACATATTAAGATAGATAACTAAATTTGTTTACAAATGGAAGTATTCCAAACGATTACATCACGCAAATGCGTTAATTTGCGCATGCAAATGTAGGAAAATACTAAAAAAAATAATATCAAACATTAAAAATCATGATACAAGGTTTTAACAATAATAATAATAGTTACTTTATTAATTTATATACATAAAAACACTCTGTTCTTATAAAATTCATCAAAAAAATTGCTTTGAAAATAAAGGCGTAAAAGCAAATTTATGTCTGCAACAGAACTATATTTAAAAACTTATTTGGCTCTAATTATCCAATTTAAATATACTTTTTAGGGTTTCATGATGCGTATAACTAATTATTCAAGTAGATTATAACGAAATATCTTTTTCAACTGGTCAAATCTTTAAAAAATTTACGAATTAAAAGAATTAAGTATACAAAAAACCACTATCAAAATTACGGCTGTCAATATTAAGCTTTTTGGTATTTCTACAAATAAATTAATTCCTCAAAATCTAAATAAAATGTAGTGCCAATATAGGTTAAAACATATTTCTAATGGTTTGTCTAAGTTTTAAAATCAAGTAGGAAATGTTGATAAAATTTCATACCAAACCAAAAATGTAGAAACAATAAATGTATGGAGTCGCCAATCGAGGAACATTTAAAATTTAACTAATAAAGTAGTTGTAAGACTAGATTATTGTTTTATTTTGAAATAGTGTTATTTTTCTGCAATTTACATGTTTACATTTTGTGACATAACTTTATTAAATATTTTTTTCTATTTTACATTACTTGAACGTTTTTAGATCTAGTGATAGAAAATAAAAGGCAAACATGATCGTATATCTATTTATAATAAAAAAATAAGATTACAGGAATAAAAACATAGCTATATTATAAAAAAAAGAATAAACAAAAAAAAACATATATACATACATACATACGTATCAGGTAACCATTATAATGTGGCGTGATATTGTCCAAAACAAGAGAACGGGCACAAAGTTGCGTTGCAACCAGGGCAGTAAACGTGCGTACGTTTACGGCACACAACGCAAACCCTACGCAATTTTTCTCCGCCTCTGCCTGGCAAAGTCCGATGTTCTTTGGGTAGGTGCCTAAAATAAACTTCGGAGAAAGAAATACTCGTGGTAGCATGAGGGGCAACTATATCTCTCGAAGAGGAAGCCTTTTTCGCTAGTAGACTGAAATCTGAAATAATAACAAGACAAGTTATCGCATTGAAATGCAAAATATCGACTTTATATATGGAGAAAACTCCATCAACATCAACAAAAAAACATTTTGGAAATCGACCCACGCGTCGCCCAGTAATCAGAAAACATGTTATACTACAAAATACGCAAAAAAATGAAATCGGATTGAAAACTTCCTTTTTGACTTCGAAAGAAACACATTAAATGTAAAAAACGGATAAAAAATAGTTTTCTGTGTCATCAGGAGTGATGATTTTTAGGATGCAAATAAGCGATCAAATTACGAAAAAGTCGAGTAACATACTAAAAAAATTAAAAAAATAAACAAAATTTTTATTCAAAGTGAGTTAAAAACATATAGTTATTTATTGAAGCATCCCAACATTGTACGTAATTTAGATCAGATAAGAAAAAAAAATCCTAATATTAGTACTAAAAATATTTTAGACGTCTCCATGACTTCTGTGTTCACTAGTAAAAATATATTTCTCCGCCATTTTGAAATCATAAGTCAGGCTGTCCCGCCACCGTATGACGGTTGATGGGTGATGATGCTCAAATTTGTTTGTTTTTCAGATTAATCTAAACACTAAATCTTTTTCTATTTATTACAATTCAAAGTTAATGATAGTATTTGCAAACAAAGCACAAGTTTTAATAGAAATATAACTTCTCTTTATGAATTTACAATGAGTTTTGGCAAAGGTTTGTATGGTTATGAATGTGGGCTTTATCTAAAGATTGAAAATCTAATTGCACACATCAAAATTATAATGAAAATAGTTTTATCACTTATCAAGAATAACATTAGCTACTTACCAAGCACTTTCCTTTTCAAAAATTCACTGAAAACCACAAAAAATACGCTTTGAACTCAGCTAACGCCCGAGAGCAAACTACTGTAGCCACTTGAAATTTTAGCTGACTTTTTTGTTAAGCTATTCGTCGAACTGAAGCATGTGTGCGTTTTAGATCTGTCAATCGTTTCATTATCTTCAATATTTTAAGCATAAGAAAGGGACAAACAGATCTCCGTATTTAAAAAATATATAATATTTGGACTAAGTCCGTTAACACCGTGAGACGGCGGCGGGGCACTTAAGGGGGGTAAGACAGTCCACCGTGATACGGTGGCGGGGCACTGGAGAGGGAAAAAATATTCAGAGTTAACTGTCAAAAACGAGTAACTGTTCTAGTAGTCTTACTAATCGTACAAAGTACCACCCGTAATCAAAACGACTCGTTTCTTAAATATAGAAATTCAGCATAAGTTATTTACCTCGTCGTTAGACATTTTATCTGGTTCTTGAAAATTATGACCTTGATCATTAAAATAAATAACGAAATAAGCTGACCTTTTGCACAAATTTTAAAAGTATATGTAAGTTTTTATGTACGATAAATGATTAAATAAATAAAAAAAACTTTTCTTTATACAAATCAAATTATTTTATTAAAATATTATTTAACAAGACTTTGTTCTTAATAAATAACACCGTCGTTGATATGTAACAATTTGATATAAGGTTCCTAAGTTTCAATTAATCCATACGGCACCATATCATTAATCCATACATGTTTTGGGAAAATGATTATGATCATTTGAAATATAAATAATTTTCCCAAATCCATCAAGTCCAACTTTGGCCCTACAGCTAGGATATTTGGAACAAAACCATCTTCCAGGACTCTTTTTGCTGTAAGTATACCCATCGATGCTGAGCAAATCCTTACCCCTTTGGGACGTCAACATTTTGATATTCAAATCACCTGTAAATAATAATTTAATTACAGAAGCAATATGAGTATGTGTGTGTATGGCTTGGACTATTAATTTACTCAGCTATATTTATATCCATACCCAAATTCGAAAATCAGCTCCATTTGGGCAAAATGTTTAGGAGACAAGTATAATATTTTATTGCTAACTGGCTAGCCAGCGATTGTCCCGCTTTTACAATGAAGTATCTTTAAATGAAGAAACATTTGTAGTGTTTTACGTATCACTTATCATTTATTATTTTGTACAGTAAATTAATTTATTATTTTAGGCAAAACCGGTAGGCTACTAACAAAATAATAAATTATAAGTGATACGTAAAACAGTACAAGTAATTGTTCAATCAAATATATGAATATTTAGTAGTTTTACCAAGTGCTGACGATAAAAAATATTAAATATATTAAATTTGAAAACATTTTTTTTTCACAAAAACCTTCTCTCGTATTAATACACAGAACAAAAAACAATAAGCAAAAACTAACTTTTTCATTTATTCATGTGTAATAATCAAGGGAAATTGAGATTTATTTATATGAGATAAGTATATAGAGTATATATAAAAGACTAGGATCTCAACCCAGCTTCGCACTTTTGGACAAAATTATTAACCTTCCTCTTGACACGCTATTAAAAACTCAAAATCCGTTGCGCAAATTTAAAGATCTAACTATACATAGAGACAGACAGCGAAAAGTGGCTTTGTTTTATACTATGTAGTGATTATTAAAAAACTAAAAACCTTTTATTAGCTGACAAAGTTAGCAAAGTTATCTACCGGCTGGTTTCAATATTATCTATACATAGTATAAAGCAAAGTCGCTTTCCGCGTCTGTCTGTATGTATGTATGCTTATATCTTTAAAACTACGCAATGGATTTTGATGCGGTTTTTTTCAATAGGTAGAGTGATTCAAGAGGAAGGTTTATATGTCTAATAACATGCTTCATATATTAGAGAACCATTAATAATTTCAAGATTTCTAATGCGAAGTCGTAAATAAACATATTTTTTGCGCTTGCATTGCAAACGCTGGCTGAACTCTACTAGATAGATCAAAATAATGTACTAAGTATTGTTTACCCTAAAAAGGTCTACAAAAAAGTTCGCGATGGTATATGTTTATCTCTTAGGGATAACTCACAATAACTAATTTTTATTCTTTTACTTTTTACGAAAAATAATGGCTCATTTACGAAGCGATTTAAAGCAATACAACATTAATACTTATCTAATTAAGTATCTTAAATAAGTTGAACATTTAATATAGAACAATATAGCCCTTTACAGTATGTAAATTAAACGAATAGTTTCGGAGATATTACAGGTTTAAAATATAGGGATATCGCGGTTGCGGCGGTACCGGCTGGCCGCGGTGCGTGCGCGACGAAGCACGCGCCTTTTTCATAGGACTGTAATTTACTGCGATCGCACGCATTAACCCAGTTGTTACTGAAAAGGGTTATTGTGTCTGATTGGAATGAAATTTGGATATATGCCTAGTCATGTCTTAAAATTACTAGGAAAAATAAAATAAAAAATCTTACACTTGTGGAAAACCCGGAAAAAGGTGTTCTTTTAAACGGACGCTAGTAAAATACGCTACCATTTGCATACATGAAAACGACAAAGTATGATTATTTATTTTAATTACATATTATCGGATGTATTAATTTTTTTATGATAATTTTCAAAAAAAATTGGATTCAGTGTGACGTCACATGTTTTACAAGAAAAGTTTGCCTTTTTGTGACAAACTATACATCTGAGTTGTTTTTCTTGGTATTTTACAAGGAGACTTTTTTTTAACTAAGGTCAGGATGTTTGGCCTCGAGCAAAAGTAAGTTTACCGGCTACCTTACCCTCCGAACCGGAACACGTCATGACGTTATTGCGGCAGGAATAGGTAAGGTGGTGGTAACATTACGCGCGAGTCGCTGCACCTAGTAATGAATAATTAACAAAAGTGTAATCTGTGGTCTAGTGATTCAGTTATTGGACTTGACTGCGTGAGGTCCTGGGTTCGAATCACTGGTCGGGCAACAAAAATAATAGATATTGGTTTTTTTCCAATTTTCTAATTTAAAAAAAAGGTTGCTCGGGATTGGATATGTGCCCGGTTGGCGATCGGCTTACCACCTACCACATTGTGGGACTTAGTGTCTTCGGCTAGTTGTGGATGCCGTAGTTGTGCCTCCGCTTACCTCGGCAGGATATGGGCGTGAAGATACTTTTTGTGATTTGAACATTTAACTAGCTGTTTAACATGTTGAACATTTAATATTCATTTTCATATTTTTTCTTCATATCTATTTCATATTTCACTACCTATAGTGAAACCCCAATCAAAATTAATTTACCAATTTCTCCTTGATACGATAAAAACAAGAGTTTAGTTATTAGAAGTTAGTGAATCTTTTCTTGAAACCTAAGGGCCTGTCCACATCTCTACGTCACGATGCGTAAGCATGACGGATAAATCGTTACATGTCGCCGAGTTTTGTGAAATTCCAGTACATTCTCTCTTGACCTGAAAAAGCAGTCTCATCGACTAGGACCGCTCGATATAGGTATTCTGCTTCCGGTCTTGTTGAAGAGACTGAGAAAGAGGGTGAAACAAAGATATAACTTCTCATATGACATGTTTTCACGGCGACGTTGCGTACCGTGCATTGGCACGACGCGGCAGAACACCGTGATTGCGGATACCGCACCGTTGCACTTCACAACTTCGTTATGTATTACGTACTACAAGTCATAAGTCGTATCTATTTGTAAATATCGCCGTTGACAATTGGTTACCCATATCAGGTTTTGACTTTGGAATCACATGGTAGAGGATCGCCACGCATCAAAGTGGTAAGGATGACAGTCTAAGCTCTGATGCGAAAGCTTTATTCCAATAGACAATTTTTTATTGGATTCAGATATTGGAAATTCATTCAAATCACTCCAGTGATATCAGAGTTTTCGAAAATTGTGTGTTTGTATGAAGAGTACCTATGTTTGTATGAATATTCTGGAAGCTAGTAGGTCTGCAAGGATCATTATACTTGGCAATCACTTGTTGCTGCTTACTCCGTTAGGGACATTGGATTTCATTCCATAAAAATTATTCCTTTGTTTTAATAATATATTTTATGATACATGTGTATGTGTAAAAAAATATACACATTGTTATTATCAAGACACAAAATAATTTTTTTTTTCATTACTGAACAAATGTTAATGAACTCCTTAATTTTACATTCAACTGTGCATGTTTAACTTTTTGGTAAAAAAAATACGAACTTAAATTGTAAACCATCACACGGACTTCTTGATGATAAGGACTATTTGGCATCCAGGTACAGATCTGGGTTTAAACAGGCTATTTTTAAACATAGCATGACCTGACGTCCTGTTTTGAACGGGACCGTCCTATTTTTTGGATTGTCCCGCTGACTGCAGGAATATCCCAATAATGCAGTAAGTTGGCGAGGCTATATACACAACAAGGCTACATTATGTCTCTTAACGTTAATTATAATTTCGGTAATAATTTTATTTTTTTGATAACTTTAGAGATGTTCTATGAAATCATTTAGTGTAAAAAGCCTTATGTTGTGCAAAAAAAGGTGGTAATAAATGTTAATACTCTATCCATTTAAACAGCTTTACAATTACCACAATACAAGTGACAGATTTTTTAAACTTAAAATGGGTATAGAAAATTATGCTTAAAAGATAGACTCATACTATCACAGATTTTGTTGTAAAGCTAAAAAATGGGAACACTGTTTCCCTATAATTCAAACCGTTTTATTATTAAACAGAGAGTAAAGTACTGCAAGGATTTCAGGCTCCAACCCAGGTTGGAGTACCAGTATTGTAGTCTTTATTACAATGTGATACAAATTATAATATCAACTTAACTTTACTCCTACGTTAGACCATGTTTATTTATAACATAATAAGGGTTTTAACAGCGTTTTCGGTAAAAATTCCCAACACACCCAAATTTTTCCAATATGTTGAAAAAAATACATAAAAACCTTAACTAATCGTATCTCTTATCTGTTGCTGAAAACCATATCAAAATCCGTTCAGTAGTTATTAAGTTTATCGAGAACAGACGCGGCCGGGGTACTTTATTTCAATCCATCTTTTGTAAGAAGTTAACATTGCAGACTCAGGTACACAACGCCCTATTTTTACCTTTCATACCTGAAGGCGACCTACATTTGTCACCTTGAGGAAATCTAAATGCTTGTCATCCTAAATAAATTATTTTTTTATCGAAATGTGAACATATGACTGAATTCAAAATAAAGTATGAAAGTAAGTGAATAAGATGTTTGATGTGCCCTTTTTTTATTTTTTAAGCTACGCCACGTAAACGTTGATAGTCATGAAGCTCCTATGTCCTTCGAATATAGACAAATATAAAGCGCTCTACATCTTGCTACTATTAGTTTAGACATGACATATCTTAATATTATAAACTAGCAGTTTTACGCAGCTTCGCCTGCGTAACTTGGCTTCTACTACACCGATTTGGATTAAACAAAGCCTATGTCACTCGTGGATAAAGTAGCTTTCGAATGGTGAAAGAATTTTTAAAATCGGTCCAGTAGTTTTTGAGCCCATTCATTACAACCAAACAAACAAACAAAGTTTTCCTCTTTATAATATTAGTATAGAAGTATAGATGAGCTTTCACATTTCTTTCATTAATGGAATTTCTCATTTGAAATAATTGCAAGGCTTAACTAACTTATATTTTTTTAATTTTCATCTTTCTATATATACATATCACTTCATAGTACAGAACAAAGTCGCTTCCTCTGTCCCTATGATTATGCTAGATGTTTTAAATCTTTAAAACTACGCAACGGATTTTGATGCGTTTTTTTTTATTAGATAAAGTGTTTAAAGAGGAAGGTTTATATGTATATTATATACCCGTGCGAAGCCGGGGCGGGTAGCTAGTAAAATTAGAACTGTTACAACAAATGTCAAAAATCCAACATAAAATCATAATCACGTTTATCAGAACCAACGACTTGTTTCATTAAAAAGAAAGTAAAATATAAAAATCTTATACTACTGGCATAGTAATTTGTGATCATTATACTTTTATACAGCGTGTTAAGACTTATTTATAGTATTAGTAAATACCGCTTTCTTATTTCGCATTAACATCCCAGTGGGTCCCAAACCCACTTGTACTTATAACTTAATGTACGTTCCACGAGGAGTAACCATATATTGCGGTGGGGGGTGGATATGCTGGTAGTACACTCTGACGGCATCCTTGTTTGGACTCAACTTCACTCGAGCCTTGCAACCAGAATTCTTCTTAGAGCAATAAAAGTTATTAGTATTTTGCATTTGAGAATACGTGTAGTTGTGTACCATTAGTAAGTGTTTCCCGCGATTTGTCGGTATCATTTTAAAATCAAAGATATCTGAAAAAGAATAAGATATTATTACAAAAGCTAACATAATAATTCTACCTAAAATCCAAATAAAATGGTTTAATTTCCAATTTCCCGCCAAAAAAAATGTATACGTATTATGGCGTGATGCATTTTTTATTGAAGTGAAACTTCTTTATCGGGGTTGGAAAAAAAAATAGTGTAACATTTTTTCGTTACGCGCCATCTTTGTTCTTATCCCTACCACGCGTGATTCGAAGTATACTTTCTCCAGCGAAGTAGGGATTGGCAATAAACTTTATTTAACTAATTTCTGTAAAGTTGCATATAGTAGATTATTTTTTGGAAAATAACGTCATAAAGAAGTTTCACTTCTTCACTTCTTACGAGTGTACGCTAGTACACGCACACATTTTTTTTTAAATTCAGATTTAATTGTTCAATTTTTAGACATACTTTGCTGTTTACTACATCTGGATTTAAGAGAACTCAATTACTTAAACTTGAATTTTTTTTCAGGAAATCGTATACTACCTTACATAAAAATTTAACCTTCCTTAATCATCGTACCACGCCTTAACGAATGGATTAATTTTGCTAATTCTTTTTTTGTTGTGTTAGTTACAACCAGGAGAAGAATCACGTGCAACAACAAATTCAGACAGAGCAATCTCTATCGATTCAGCTGGTATTAAAAATTGATAAAAGAAGCCGTTACTTTGCGGAAATCCATAGTTAAATCCAAATAAAATTATTTAATTTGCAATTTCCCGCCTTTCCTCGCCAACATTTTCCCAAAAAAAATACTTAGTGTATTAGGTGTTCTCAAACTGTTGATAATATTCCGAAAATCGCGTAAGAGATAGCACACATCTTTGGGAAACTCCAGGATTCTCAATCTCATAGTAAATGTGTCGATGTCCTAGATGCTGCTATTGGTCATAAAGCTAATTAGCTTTGGTCATGTTTTCTCAGAGAAAACATTGGATGGCAGTTTTGAAGGACTTTCCATGTCATATCCAATTGATGGCCTTCACTCACTATAGTTAGTGGATTCACTACAGCTAGCCCCTCATTGATATTTTAGTTGTGTTCGATAAACTAGAAGGTCAAAATTTGCAAATCAAGGCCAGGGATCATTCGCCTTGTCTATTTCTATCAACACCTACTTTACCTATCATATTTTTTCTTCAACCATAACGTAAATTATTTATTTTATTTTGCCTTTCTCATAAAAAAACTTACAGTTATTTTTATTAAACCTTATATTTTTATTACGACAACAATAATACAAATTTCACAATTTATGATATTTATCATAATATTAGAATTCATCAGTATAGACAAAATAAATCTCGCTACTTTTTGCCTTATCTTCTTCCGTCGGCTGTGTAGAAGTTGTTCCTTGTCCTCTCTTAACTTTTATTGATGGGTTTCTCTGTAAAAACCCTCGTAACCAATCTATGCCTGCTGTACGCTTAGACTGGCAGAACGTATTTGGTATATTATTTAACTTACAGTATAAATACGCTTGTTTTCTGATGAAAAATGTAGTGATACGAGCACCATTTCTCTCAAGCTCTTTTATTTCTCTACACAGATCCTGTTCCTGTTCGTCACTTAGTACAGGATATCTTCCAATATGTTTAACAGACTTGCCACTTTTTACATGTTTCCATAAAGTTGTTCGTGGAATTCCGTATTTTCTCGAAGCAGCTGCTATAGTTGATCCATCCACCTGTACTGCTTTCATGGCTGCACGCAAATTATCTTCTGACCAGTTGAATCTTTCCCGGTCAAAAGTAAAAGTTTCTCGTTTATAAGCTGGAAAAAAAATAAAAAATAGCAACTTGAAGTAAAATATATAAAATAGGTAGTACGATTTCCGGGACATTTTAAGATGAATAATATTCAATTAACATTAAGGCTAATTTCACACATGTGTTTGCACGAACAGAAAGACATATTTTCGTATTTATAGGAGCGAAAATCTGTCTTTCCACATACATGAACTAAGAAGATCAAATTCCAAATAAAACCAAAATAATTCTGTAGATGGACTTAGTTAGCAAGCATAAACTCAGCATACACAATTTATTTCTAGTTTCACAAAATTTTGTTAAAACAGGAGTAACGGTAAAATACTATTACAGTAACGTATTTTTATTTTAGCACTTGCCCTGTGCTTGGGATAGTATTCTATAAATTTTACAGAAAGAAAAGGGTTCAAATCCTGTCTGGGGCGAAATTTTTTCTTTCTTTAAAATTTATAGAATATTAAAGTAATTATTTTGATAACATTACATCTTCTGTGAATTTCGTATAATCGCCGTACTAGTTTACTATTTAGTCATCCTCTCCTTTCTGAACGCGGATCGTTGGGTTCCTTTGTAAGAAACCTCGTAGCCAGCAAATTCCTGCCATAGTTTTTGAACCACAAAATGAATTCTCTATATTATTTAACTTACAGAATAAATAAGCTTGTCGTCTTATGCACAATGTCGTAATAGGAACCCCATCTTTTTCAAGCCTTTTTATTTCAAAACAAAGCTCTTTTTCCTGTTCATCTGTTAATACTCGAAATCTTCCTACGCGTTTAGTTAACTTGCCACTGTATAAGTGGTTTCTCAAAGTACTTCGAGGAATTTTATATATTCTTGATGCAATTCTTTGAGTTAATGTCCCATTTTTGACTGCTTTCATAGCCGCTTTTAAATCATTCTCAGACCAATTAAGTCTCTTCTTTTTGGGTGTATTGTCTGTAATTGAAATTCAGCTTAAAATTACTAGATGAAATTTTATGTAAAAGCCAGGGAACACATACACATTCCTTCTGATCTAGACCTACAGATGCCAGATATTATAGGTGCGTCGCTGCCTTGTGACCAGACTTTACGCTTGTTTTGAACCTATATAATAAACTTATGGCTGGAATCTTAGGCGCAAGATATGCGAAATTCTACCTCTAGCGTCTACGCTAAAATGACAATGGGATAAATCTGCAGCAATCCAAGCGAACGAGCTGCTGCAGAGCACTCTATGCTCGTTCTTTGTATGGTTTATCAGGTTTACTATCACAAAGTCAGCATACATTAGTTAGACATTTCTTAATCTACAAGTAGTTGATTCAGCAACAGCAGTACCTCCTAGATGAAGTAATACTACTTGTTTAAATTTATCCACTTATTAATTTGTTTATTTAGTTTTTTATTGTAAAAAAATGTATTTTCACGCCCATATCCCGGAAGACGTAGGCAGATGCACAACCACCCACGCCTAGCCGAACACACTAAGTTCCACAACGTGACAAGTAGCAAGCCTATTGCCAACCGGGCAGACATCCAATCCCGGGCAAGGCTATCTTTATTAGAAAATTGAAAATATAATTACATATTATGGTTTTTAAGTTGCCCGACACGGGAATCGAATCCGGTACCTAAAAAAGTCAAGTCCGACGCCGGACCGCTGCACCACAGAGTTGATTCTTTATTGTAAACACTTACCCCCCACCCCACTTACCTTAAATTACCTTAAGTTAAATTTATAGATTAAATTTATAGTTCCGTTGTAAACTATTGAGGGCAAGCTGAAATAATCAATGGATTTACGCATGTATATATTCCATATTATGATGATCGCTTTGGATTTAAGCAAATAAACAAGTAGACCAAACCAATTAGCCTAAGAGCTCATTGCAGGTAAATTGTCGTTTAGAGAGCTCAAGGCTCCTATTACAACGGTAACATTAAAATGACGGTATACCTGTAAGTCATCGGCGTATAAATGAAATTAGATGAGATCACTGATATAATAACTAAATTCAAAACTGATCATTACTAAAATGAAAAAAAGGTAAAGGTACAATACGCATCCCTGCGGAACAACAGCGACAATATTGCATCATCCACAACCAGCAACATATATCAAAACAAATTGTTAACGTCCACGTAGATAGGAACTACTGGGTATGAAAAATTGAGAGCCCAAAGGACCCTAATCATCAAATACAAATCCAGCGAGTTGAATGCAGTACTAAAATCTAACAAAACAAGTACGGAAATATTTAAAATCGATTACTAAACGAATATCGAAAGAAACGTTTACAAGCGCTGTAGCGCTGTAACTGTTCTATATTCTGGTCGAAAACCGGACTCAAAAGGACTTAAGAGATAGTTATAACAAAAAAATCAAGACTACTCAAACAAGTACTCTAAAACTTTAGTTTGAATTGGGTTTTTTCCAATTTTCTTATAAAAAAATGTTGCTCGGGATAGGATATGTTCCCGGTTGGCGATAGCCTTGCCACCTATCTCATTGTGGTGGCATTAGTATCTTCGGCTAGTAGTGGTTGCCCTGGTTGTGCCTCTGCCTACCTCTAAGGGGATATGGGCGTGAAGATACTTTGAAAAAAGGATAGAGATAGAACGAAAGTCTGAGGGATGAAACGGATTGGATTATTTAGGAAGGATAATAACTTACGTTTTTGTCTACAACGAGGGAAAAGACTGAGTTTAATATGCGGGAGTATAAACAGTATAATTTTAGAATACAAGCAATTAGTACCAACGGCAGTTGATAAAATACCTTTACTGTATTTTCAACTTCCAACTCACTCATCGACATAAAAGACAAAAAACAGGAGATACATGGAATCAATGATAAATCATTAAGAGTAACCTTTTTTGTAAAATTATCCATCATCAAAGGCGCTATGAAATTTGTAAATAACAAGTATGGATATCAAAAAGACTAAAAAAGATTTGGTGTCCCCGTGTTGGTCCGGGCTCCTTTGCAGAATAGACCATCTGCCTTTCTTGCCAGGCAGCTCGTAAAAGGCAAGCACAGTCTTACCATCACTAACACCGTTACATCTGACTAGGTGGTAGAGTTTCGCAGCGACTCGGCCGGATTGGTACCACCGCCTTACCTATTCCTGCCGCCATAACGTCATGACGTGTTCCGGTTCGGAGGGTAAGGTAGCCGGTAAACTTACTTTTGCTCGAGGCCTAACATCCTGACCTCAGGTTGGCAACGCACCATTACTTACATTACATTAATACATATGACTGCAAGTAACTGTATGCTAATTATTTTAAAACTATAATCCAAAGCACACTAAAAAAGCTTTTGTATTGATACATACCCGAAAAAATAAAGGACCAAATATTTTTTTTTATTATTTATTGTCAACAATATCATCATTCAATATCATCGTCATTTTCTATTTTCAGTTCTGGTACTATATCTTTTTTTTCTGAATGGAGATTGATGCGTTTCTCTTTAAGAAACCTTTTAACCAATAGTAGCCTGGCATAAGCTTGGAGCCACAAAATGAATTTTGTATATTATTCAACTTGCAAAATAAAAAAGCTTGACGCCGTATCAACTTTGACGTAATCGGAACGCCATTTCCTTCAAGTAGTTTTAATTCTGTGCACAGATCTTTCTCCTGTTTATCCGTTAGTACGCGAAATCTTCCTGTACGTTTAATGCTACTGTCTCTCTTTAAATGGTCACTTAAAGTGCTTGTTGGTATTTTATATCTTTTTGATGCAGCTCTTTGAGTTAATTTGCCACATTTCACTGCTTCCATAGCCACTTTTAAATCAACTTCTGACCAACTACGTCCCCTCTTTTTGTGTGGATTATCTGAAATTGAAATTCTGTTTCAAATACTTAAAATTATTAGAATAATAGAGTTTCAGCAAGTAGCTTCCAGTCAACCAATTATCTTCAAACAATTAACATACGAGAAAAGCTACAAAAGACTAAACTTTGGACAGTAAACATATTTGAGGCAAAAACAGGTGTACCTACTTGGCAATAGGAGAAAGTTCTTTTTTTCCTTTTATCTACTTAACTGATCATAATAAAATTCGGCACATAAGTACTGTATGGACCAGCAGAAGGATATCTGGAATCTTAGATCACGTATGCAAATCAACCGGCTACTCGACATTCAAGTATTGAACATAGCGCCATCATAAAGTATATACATGATGCTGCACAGATAACTACGTTAATTACTATTTGGGGTTGCATTTGGAGGCCAAATTTAGTGTCTCTTCAATTTGGAATTCTTTTTAGTAAACCTTGTAGGACCGACAGAGTACCCAAAGACTGGAGGTGTGCGGCAATCGAGCCCATGTGTGGAGACATGGGAAAATAATTTTAAAGTGAGATTTTGAGTGAGGGTGGTAGTCGATGCTCTCTGCCTACCCCCCAAGGTACTCAGCGTTAAGATGTGTATGTATAAAATAAATATCCCTGAACAAGATACATAAATTGAATCTAACCCCAAACTAAGCAAATTATATGCTTGTGTTATGGGTGTTAGTTAACGATACTAATACATAGAAATACTTAAATAGATATACCAGGATAAATTTAATAAACACCCAGACCCGGAAATGCCGATATCTAAATGTTCATCACACAAATGCCTGTCCTCGTCGGGAATCAAACCCGAGCCTTGCGGTTGGTCGGTGTAGTTAGGCGTGTACGCTAGCCACTCGACCAACGAGGCAGTCAAAATATATACTAATAAAAGTAAATTTCCATATTTCTAGATATAGCAGCAGTTTTTTTCTTCGTGATATTGGAAAGCGAGCTAACAATCAGAATTCTTTATGGTAAGAAATTAAGCATAAACTAGTATACCGACTACCTTATACCTCATCCTCCGGAACCGGAATACGTCAACGGCAAGTGCTAACGTTATGCAAAACTCTACCACATAGTCAGATGTCTCTGTGTTTTTGACAGTAAGCCTATGTTCGCCTTTTACGAACTGCCTGGCAGAAAGGCAGATGATCTATTCTGAAAAGGAGCCCGGTCCAATACGGGGAAAATAACAGTACCTAATAGATAAAATAAGATTACTTTTAATAGTTTATTTAAATTATAATATTGCATTTAGTCTTCAATATTATTAAAAGCTCCAAATTATCCAAGTTATTTTTTATTTATAGTGTTTCTATTAAATCCTTCTTGCCTTATTTCTGAATGCAGATTGATGAATTTCTATGCAAGAAACCGCGTAACCAGTCAGTTCCTGCCATAAGCTTGGAATCACTGAATGAATTCCGTATATTATTTAACTTGCAAAATAAATAAGCTTGACGTCTTATAAACTGTGACGTAATAGGAACGCCATTATTTTCAATTCTTTTTATTTCTCTGCACAGATCTTTCTCCTGATCATCTGTTAATACACGATATCTTCCTGTGCGTTTTACTGCTTTGCCACTCTTTAAATGTCCTCTTAAAGTCCTTCGTGGAATTTTATACTTTTTAGATGCAGCTCCTTGCGTTAATTTGCCGCTATTTACTGCTTCCATAGCCGCTTTTAAATCAGGTTCCGACCAACCAAGTCCTCTTTTTTTATATGCATTTTCTGTAACAAATCCCAAACACGATAAATATATTTTTCATTAAGTTAAATAGTTCTCATAATCTTTATACCTTGATCTACCTCTTTTAAATTCAACTACCTAGCACGTAACCATAAAATTGGCATCCGTATAGCATCAATCCTTATTGTCTACTGAATTTCCGAAAAACGTCCTTCGTTCCTTCGTGGACATTTTTTTCAAGCTGAGATATTTTATCACCGGACGTTACTCACTTTTAGCCATAATTTCGAACGAACTGACAAAAACAAGTGACAGTTTGCATACATATTGCGTGAATGACATTCTTTAATTTGAATATCGAACTTCTCCCAAAAATGGTTTTATATACATAAATTTCTAAAAACTATTTGATTCATCCTCCTACATATGAATGTCACTGAATTCGGTGACTTAAAGTACCCGTCATGAGAAGCTGTAAATTATGTAAACAAACTTTCGGGAGTTAGCAACATTTGGTTCAAAGGAAAAAGTATTTTTTTAAATGTTTAATTATAAATTTGATTAATTAATTATGTAAATATGTATAATAAATTACGTATCTTTTGTCGTTTTTTCGTGGCAAATTGATTTTCTTAGATGTACCGGGTACTGGCTCCATTATACGTTAATACACAATAACAAATAACAATAACGATAAAATTAAGGCAACAATTAACAAAACTAACAACAATAACAAAGTGATAACGAAAAGATAACAAAATTAACAATAACAACAAAATCCGCAATTTCAAAAAGCACTGAAAAATTCGAAACTCGAATGACGCGTTTATTTCAAAATGGCGAACGATGGTTTGCATTCCCGGCGTCCAGCGCATCCCCGTACCAAGAAACTAAAACGTCAGTCGTTAGATATGGCCCGACTAAATGAAATAGGTTGTTACTTTCATATAACCCGTCTATATTTTTATTTCGATTGAATATGGTCAGTTCATTATTGTCTCGAAGAAAAAATAATTACTTGGTAAAAGATGTTTGTTTACATAACTTACAGCTTCTCATGACGAGTACTTTAGTTAAAAGTAAGAGTTCTTTCAGTATAAAAACGCACGAAATATGTAAAAATTTTAAGCTAAAAATGCAAGCAATCTAAAATCACAAAATATAAAAATTAGTGCCTTGGCAGGATATTTTACCTTAAATCCCACAATAAATATAAGTAAAATGTTGCAATAACTTCGACTTTGCCAGGGTTGCTCGATGGTAAGTAAAACTTACTTTTCTGCATAAAATGTTATGTATTTAACTTGAAACTTTGACATAATCACCATTGGCAGTTAATATATAAGTTGGAGGAGAATGATTGTGGGTCATTACCGATTGAAAGGATATCTTGCCCTGATCATCAAGGAACACGCGCGCCCTACACCCTGCTAGGGTTTTGGAGCAAATGTAGTAGTTCCTGTGACTTCTCTTTGAGAAAGTGTAGCCATCAACCATTAAAAGGTGCTTGCCATTACGTATTGGTATCCACTTGTATCCATCTGAAAGATAATGTATTAATTCTTTATTCTATACTCTCCGTTGTAGGCACTTGGTGACGTACTTTTGAAACTAAATTATTAGGATAAGGTTCTCTGCATATTGTTGACGTAAACCATCTACAGCATCTACAGCAGCAGTGCAAACTGGCTGTTAGCTAATACAATAGAAAGTAAGTATGTAAGCATGTTACTTGTAAAAATAATTTCGATATCCCACACCTGCCAGACAACAGCTCATTATTATAATATTTGGTCAATATTTTTCAATTTTAATCATACACATACGTATAGTATCTGCGAAAATGTATAATAGTAGATACTTTATTATCTTTCTTAAGCAAGAGAGTACCCCCAACGTATATAATTAGTTTGGTGCTTTTTAGGTTTTAATTAAGAATACCTATTTTGGTAAAACTTCCAAATATTCATATTTTTGAATAAAAAAACTCTTGTACTATTTAACCTGTCACTTATAATCTAGATTTTTTATAAATAGCCTACTGGTTTCGCTTATAAAATGCGGTTTTAAGTCAAACCAGTAGGCTATTTGTAAAATAATAAAATATAAGTAATACGTAAAACATTGCAAGTGTTTCTACATTTAAAAATATGACCTATTTAATTGTTATTCAAACGACAATAAATTACAACTGAATGACTGTCTTACTGCGTTTAAACGCCTACAATTGTTTTTAATAATTACAAAAGAAGTTATTTATTATATGTAGTATATTAGAGTTGATTTGAATTAAACTAAAAACAAAAGTTGTTTCATTGTGCCAGTCATATTTAAATATACAGATGAGCCTCTAATATAAATGCTTAAGACTAAGACATCATAATACTACGGCCTTCGTTGACTACTGGGTGGTTATATATTATAAATTATTTGCATTGTAACTACTAGCTTTGTATAACCGATTGTCGGTTACGACGTTCCAAACCAATACGACTTAAGAACCTTTAAAAAAGAGCATACCCATTTCTATAAGGTTAGGTTAGGTTGCTAAGCTTTTAGAAAAAGAAATAAGTTTTCCATGTACGAAGGCGACCACTTACCAATAAGTAAATAATATGATTTGTACTATTCTTTTCTACACAAAAAAATCGCAGCCGTGCAATCAGGAAACCGTACTAAGTGCTAAATGACGCATACTCACTGCATAGTATAAAACACAGTCGCTTCCTCTATCCCTTTGTATGCTTAAATCCTTTAAACTGCGCAACGGATTTTGATGCGGTTTTTTATAGATAAAGTGATTAAAGAGGGTATTTCATAACCGTGCAAAGCAGGGACGGGCCGCTTATCTTTTACAAATTATTAATTAAACTTTCGTGTTAAGGAATGATTTATTTAATCAAAATATTTTTACAGTAGACCATATTGATTTTTTGCAATCTCCGTACTGTTATTTTTATTAGATATTGCTAACTTGACACTTTGACATAATAACCACTTGCAGTGAAATAATATTGAGGAGGGGGATGGTTGTGTTCCGTCACCGACTTCTCAGAAAGTCGTCCATCTTCTGTTAAGGATACTCTGGCTTTACATCCTGTCAGAGCTTTGGAACAGATGAAGTAGTTTCTGATACCCTTTTTAGAGAAAGTGTATTCATTCACCATTAGAAGATGTTTATCATGTTTGATTGGTATCCATTTTATATCATCTGAAAAAAAGAAACTATGTATCTTCATAACCAGAAAACGTATGACCAAGACACTACGATTAGACAAAGGTGATTTAATCCCAAAAGGCGAAGGTCGGAAGCCTATCGCCAATCGGGCACGTGTACAATCTTAAACAACTTTTTTTTATTAAAAAAAAATCACAGGAGCTAACATACTCAATGTCATCACTGGATCATGAGGCCTCAGAGACCACTATCTTCCTGACTGTTTTACATCTTTAAATTCTCCATTTATGTGCGTCCCGGGTTCAATCCTCGGGTCGAGCAACTAAAAGAAAATGTGTTTTTCAAATTTTCTAAAAAAACAGCGTTGCCTGGAAATCAATGTCTTCGGCTAGTCGTAGGTGCCCTAAATGTACCTCTGTCTACCAATTCGTTATATACGGGTGTAAAGATACATTTTTATGAAGAAGTGGGCAGAACCAGGACACACATGACTAGGTGCAGACACTAAGTTCCACAATGTGATAGGTGGCACGCCTATCGCCAACCGGGCACATATCCAATCTCGGGTAACGCTGTTTTTATTACAAAATTATTGCACTACCTGGGGATTGAACCTGAACGTCATGATGTAAAGAACTGCTTAATATAATCGTATGTACTTTCGAAAATCTCGGCTGACTTTGATGATCTTATTTTTGCAATAAGTTTCCAGACCATGTTTCAATTTATAAATGGTGGTAATTCTACTGTTTACAAACTAAACTTATTTTAGATGCATGCTATCTTTCTCAAATGAAACAGAAACAAAAGAGATGGAACGTTTTAGACACGTTAGATTAGTCCGAACATGTCAAATCGCGATGTCTTTAATCGACGTTTTCCGAGTAATAATTTAAACGTCTGTAGAAATGACGTGTACGGTCTAAGTTGACAGCGCTAAAAGTGTTTTGTCTCTTTCAGTTTCTTTCGTTGAAAGAAGACAGCGATAACTTGAAATTAGTTTAGTAAGTGCGCAACAAAATTACCACAATTACCAATCATATGCAAAATTTAAAAACTCGAAATATTAAAGTGTTACCTAATTAACATCACCTAATCCCAAATCACTAAGTGATTAAACCACTACTGATATCACTATTTAATCACTAAGTGATTGAAGATTAAAGTGATAAGAACATTAATAAATAAATAAATAATAAATATCCCTGGACAAGTCACACGCATTGAATCTTACCCCAATGTAAGCAAATTATATGCTTATGTTATGGGGGGTAGTCCACGATTCTAATACATAGAATTACTTAGATACCAGAATAAATTTAATAAACACACAGACCCGGAAATGCAGACATCTGAATGTTCATCACACAAATGCCTGCCCCCGTCAAGAATCGAACCCGAGCCTCACGTTTGGTCGATTTAGTTAGGCGTGTACTTTAGCCACTCGACCAAGGAGGCGGTCAACTAAAAATTGACAAAAAGGCGGCCAAAAAAAATTGTGATTATTTCGACGTTAACATTTAAATAAAGCTTTTTGAGACTTAAGTTTTTTCAACGCTATGTTTAGTACTAACTTGTGTTATATCTTCTAGAGTCCGGAGCTTTTTTTTTTATATAGTATTTAGTTTAGTAGTTAGTTTTTTTTTATGTAATATAAAGTATAATTTTATATTGTATATATGTATAAGGGGTGGCACGGGGACTAAGAAAACTTTTCCGGTGAGTTTTCGTCTATGGATTTATACGCGTACATCGAGGCTATGGCCTCAACCCAAATTTGCGCGCCAAAGTTCAAATTCGTCGAAAACAAAGAGAACGGGTTTTTTAACTCGTCTGAGGATTCAGGGTCTCTAGAGGATATATACGTAAAAGTTGGAAAAACCTACTGAGGACGAGTTTTTTCAAGATTACTAGTAGGTGGAACAATAATTAAACACAGTCAGCGAAACTAGTTTCATGCAAGTTTCAGCAAAATTTTATCCACACTTTTACAAAAAAAAATTTTCTTTATCCAGGCACCAAGCAAAGTTGATGTCAGTCGCCAAAAGACGCATTGACGTCTAGAACACTGCAGAACAGTATCATCAAAAAAGGGAAAGGTGATTGAAAGAAATGAAACGTCCAAATTGAATAAAAAAATGTAATGTAAATAATTATCTTAAGAAGTAACTTTTTGACGTAATACATCTTGTATACTCTGTTATTATACGAATGTGTTCTATAAATAAATAATTTTATATATATGCTATTAGCTAACCAAACCATATATTGCGTTTATTTACAAAGCGACGACGTTACCAAAATCCCAGTTATTTCTTAATACGACTCTCTCGTATTGGTCCAGGTCCTTCGTATAGAATAGACCATCTATCTTCAGGTAGCTCATAAGGCAGTTAAACACATTACCACGGAACGCGATGGCAGTGCTCCACACGGTAAGGCGATTAACGCGCCTGTCCGCGCGGATGGAGTTGAGAAAGATGGATGAGTTTTGACCAGTTTAATCACTGATGCCAAGAATGGAAGCGGGTATTGCAACATGTCCTGCACCTACAGCGATCAAGCTGAGACCGTCGGTCGCGGCTGATAATAATATATTTCTAGCTCAAGAGAGCCTCCCAATCGCGCAGTTGGGCGGTGCACGTGTGTTTGATATCTACAGATTTAAAGAAAGCCACCGCAACTTCGCTTCACCAACGGCGGCGGTACGCGGCTTAGTGTGATAATTGCCTAAGAGCCGAGCATAGTTTACACATGTCATTATCAACAAGTCCAGCGGTGGAAGTGTGCTGAGCAACTTGCCCTCGTATCCACCGCCTAACCTATCCTTCACCACGATGACCGTGTCAAGTTACGGTCCGGAAGGTAGGGTAGACAGTAGACTAAACTTGCACGTTAAGCCTACCACCGCGCCCACAAGACGGCGATGAATTTATGACATATAAGTCTACAAACGACAGTCGTCTCTTTCCATTGCGAGAGCAGTATTAGTGCGTTACCACCCAAAGGCTCTTACTAAAGGAAGTAGGTACCCTGGTACCTCATCCTTCAAAAAAACAAAATCAATTATTATTTAACTAAAAGAGAAAAATGTCGAGGACAGCTGATTTTACAGGGCTATGGAAATAACTAAGCTAACTGTCGGCCAATTTCAGTAACCTATCTATAATAATTAAGAATACGGCTACTGAAGTTTGGTAAAGTATTTTTTGTTATTTATATAAAAAAAATATAAGTAGTTGCCTGGTAACTGATATTTAGTAGCCCCTCGCTGATCTTAGATAGAATATTGGAATCGGCCGCATATAGAAGCTAAATAAAAAAATAGACATTGGCAAAGGTCATAAAAATTGTGACACAAATGCTCTTCTCTTACAAGCTGATAGCCCTATCGCTAACCTTCGATAGTATATTAAAATCGGCCATATCTTAATATATATAAATTACGTGTCACGTTGTTTGTCCGCGGTGGTCTCCTAAACTACTTAACCGATTTCAATCAAATTTACACACCTCGTGCAGTTTAATCCCTGAAAGATAGGATAGTTTACATCTCAATTTATGCTCAAAAAAATTACCATCCGAGCGAAACCGGAACAGACAGCTAGTAGTCTAGATAAGATTTTGCAACAAAATAGATATCCACAAAGATCATAACAATAGTGACACAAATCTTGGTAAGGAATGGACCTATTTTGCAAAGGACTCGGACACCAAAATAAATAAAAAATATCGTCATGTCGACATACTCGTCTGAGTATTCCTGACTCCGAGTATAGGTAAACATATCTAAGTATCAATACCAATTAACTACCTAATACTAGTTTTGAGATTGCATTCCACTGAGCCTTTACCTTCAGTTTCCATAAATTACGATCAATGATTTACGTATCGATATTTATGGCTCTTTCAGTGTGATAATTTAGTTCTCTTAGCCTAAGAACTCACGAAGCTTTTTTTTGTAGAATGTAGATTTATACGCAAAACGTTCCACATTTCACGACGCATTTAACACCCGCAGCACCCGCGGTTGTTTGCGGTTCCCGCGGCAGCGGTCGCCCGCCCGTAGAATCGTACAAGCTTGCGGGCGATGATTTCAACCGCGACGGCTGTAAGACCGCACGAATTAGCGTTCTCGTGAGACGCGGGCGCGAATAAAAACCGATTCGTGAGTTCTTGCTTATTCACCAGTAGATGCGCTGTTTAAAATTCATACTAATATTTGCGGAGAAGAAAATACGCCATAAACTTATGGTAAGGGCTCAAATCTTAAATTATTATAAGCAGAAAGCTAAGCAGATCTGTGGGAATCGTGAGATTTGGTCGATACTCTTTATCTATTTCGCAAAGGACTTGGTGTAAAGATATGTATCTATAAATTAAAATGAAATATAAATTTTAGCAAAACCGGTAGAGTGAAAATATGTTTACATGTATACGTATATGTAAATCACTTACAAGTGTGTAAAAACGCATAACTTTTACTTCTTTTGTAATAAGACAGGTGCAAACTGGCTAACTTACAGGCATCGGCACATAACAGTGGCAAACACTGTCATTATAGCGACAGGAATAGGTAAGGCAATGATCTTGATTTTACCACCTACCACCACCATCAAAACCGATGTTACAAATCAAGTTTTTTCACTTTTGACCCCTTTTTATACTCAATATAATAAGTAATTGGCTTAAATTTCCGGCCACAGGACAGTGATGCACCTATAACATCTATGGTGTCTAAATGTCACGGTTGTCTCTTACCAACAGTAGATCCGCGTGCTTGTTCGCTGACCTCTCACATAAAATGTAATAATAGTTTATGGACTTAGATAAATGTCTTCAAGCCAAGTCCCTTAAGAGGTAGTTAGATAGCATCAGAGTAAACCCGCGTGCTTGTTCGCTGACCTCTTACTTAAATGTAATAATAGTTTATGGACTTAGATAAATATCTTCAAACCAAGTCCCTTGAGGGTTAGGAAGATAACATACTGTGTAGTAGATAACATCCTTGCAGACCTGCCAAGCTTCTCTCACATTCCTACTCTTTACATACAAACCCGTCGGTTTTGACAATTCTAGTTTATATTTTATGTAAAAAAGGTTTATTAAACTTTAACGTATTCCCCAGTTGGAGTGACCACATACTGTGGTGGTGCATGAGTATGCTCCAGAATCGAATTCGGGGCTATGCTTCCATCTGGTAACAGTTTCAAACGAGCCCGACATCCACGACTATTCTTGGAGCACACATAGATGTGCGGTTTACATCCTTGGGAGAAGGTGTACTGTCTCAACATTAGTAAGGGTTTCTTTTTAGCGGAGTTTGACCTGATGAATTTATACTCTGAAAAGTAAGAGCAAAGTATTTATTAGTATATTTTAAATGTCGGCCCTGGGTGTAACTATTTATAAGCTGTAATGTAATTTCGACCTGACATACAAAACAAATAATTTCAGCTTGAACAAAGTAATCAGATATGTATAAATCATACATTAAATAATTTAAGCACCATCCAGACGGTTGTAATCACGCCATCCACAAAGGTGACCTTGGTGGAAACATCAAAATTTGGATTAAATTTACGTTCCACACGAATGCAAATCAATGTTTTAATCCGTGTAAATTAAGTGCATAAAAATTGCAAAAAAACTGACTTCAATTATTTCATCACCACGTCACACAATAAACTTGATCGTTTATTTTCGGTAGATTGGTTGGTTGATTGTCCCCATGTTGGTCCAGGCTTTTTCGCAAAATGGACCATCTGCCCTCCTGCCGGTAGCTCGTAAAAGGCGAGCATAGGCTTACCGTCTCTAGCACCAAGACATTTGACTAGGTGGTCAAGTTTCGCAGCGACTCATATAACCCAAATTCATAACACCGTCTTTTAGCGCATTTTAATTATTACTGAGTTTTCAAATACCAACAATCAGACTGACGGCCGCTCTCAGAGACGACAGTTACATTTTAATCAGTCAACATTTTCTATGCAAAATTTTGACTTTATGATACCTAGATTAAATGTTAACTGACATCTCTTAGTGCCACCGTTACACGTAACTACATATTTTTATGATATTGGAAGGCAAACAAGCAGACGGACTTCCTGATGGTAAGAAATTACCACGGCAATTACAATTACAATGGCAATTTGGTGTCGCCATCTAGAGACACCAAAGGTGGTAATGGTGCGTTGCCAATCTGAGACCAGGATGTTAGGCCTCGAACAAAAGTAAATGTAAACGTAACAAAAGTAAAATAATCCATATCCTGTTATCACTTCATATACTGGTTTTTTTACATCTCATACGCATAGAAAAAAAAACTACAAGTTGTATATATAAATATATATTACATTAGACGTTATTATGATACATAGGTATGATTATGTCCCAAGGGATGTCTTTCAGCAAATCAGATGCAGAAAGAACTGTTTGAAACTGTCCTTTCTTTACCTCTGTCATGCTGTTAAAGTAATTTGGACTTGTCCCTCCTGTTGACTGCTCTCCACTGGATTAATAGCTAACCTTAAGATATACATCGGTGGGAGTGGTCAGGAATTCTGAAGGAAGATGGTTATGTTGCACTATTGAGCTCGGATCAATCCTCCCATCTTCAGTTAGTCGGAGGCGAGCCTGACACTTGCCACGACTGTACTTCGAGCAGTAGAAGATATGAGGTCTACCACCTTGAGAATACGTGTAGTCCCGATACATTAGTAAGGGCTTCTTTGATGAAAACATCCGGACATATCTGTAATCTAAAACTTACGAATTACAAACACGAAAATCTCTCTTTTACGCTTTCAGATAAACCGCTAAGCCGATTTTGATGAAATTTTACATGCGTATAGTCAAAGATCCGATTTTATATATTTTAAAAAAAAATTATTCACAAAATTACTACATTGGGGGTGTAAGGTTGTATGAAAATCTATTCTATGCTGATAAAGTCGCGGGTTAACAGGTAAACTTAATAACATTATAAATGCGAAAGTTTGTATGTTTGTTTGTTTGTTACTCCTCTACGCAAAAAGCCGTGTCAAGATAAATGGTTACGTTATTATTTATTTCCTTTTTTAATACCAAGAGCCTATTCGTCTTTTGTTGGAGTTAACCAATGCCATAAGATTACCTACTTACATTATTTGCAAACGTAGTTAATGCAATTAGATGGAAAAAATAGCATAATCTATATATTAATACGTGATGCCAAAACTTTGGACCCGTTTTTACGAAAATTGCGCGGAAGCAGGAGCATAAAATTTGGCACACTTATAGTTTATTAGTATACATTACAGTAGGAGAAGTGCAGAATGCTAATATTTTTCAATAGGATTGCTTATAAAGTACATTAAATCAATAAATAAAATATTACCCACACTACCATGCATTTGACACACACAAACAAATATATTGATAATAGCAATAAAAGATCATAGATAGCGCACTGACTATTAATAAAGTTTAGTAGTTGGTCTTGAGAAATGAAGATGGCGTTCTTATCAAAAAGATATTAAAATTTACTATGGTCGAATATCGACCAACGGGCAACCGCTAGTTTAAGTAAATATTTCACAAATAAATATCTCTGGACAAACTGCACAAATAGATCTTAACCCAAAGTAAGCAAATTATAAGCTTATCGGTGTTAGTCAACGACACCAATACATATAAATACCCAGACCTGGAAATATAGACAACCATGTTCATCACACTAATACCTGCCCAGTCGAGCATCAAGCGTCAAGATAGGTCAATGGAGTTAGGCGTGTACGCTAGCTTCTCGACCAACGAGGCAGTCGAGGTTTATCAACTGGGCTTAGTTTCCATACCGTTTAATGTTTGTACTATGACAAAGGGAACACGAGCTCAAGCCGCTAACAATGTTGCCGTATCTTAGGTATACAATTTAATGCTCTTGTTTAGTTAGGCCACGATTCTAATAAAAGGACTGAAAAAGACACTGAATTAAATATCCTAGGGTAACCGATGTCCATGTTAACACACAAATGCCTAGCTATGTCGGGAATCAAACTTAAGCCTCGTGGGTGGTTTGTCGGATTATCATCTCGACCAACTTTTAGATTTCGACAGTAAAATCAGTCCTTGATACTATTTTGCTATACAAATCAGATCAAGATCATAAAAAACATGAAGTTTGAGACGGTATCGATTATCTATCTTTCTTTAGTTTTTGTCACTAGATTTAGCATAGCCATTAGTAAAATTGATATAATTCAATTATTAACTTACCCGATTTTGTTAAAAAAATCATGTCAGGGTCATGAGTAAAGCGGTAATCTTATTATTACTCCTCCTACTTACTACTCTTACTTACTACTCCTCACTTTATGAGGTTTGGCGTCAACGAGGAATAATTTGTATATGATCATTTCATTTGTGCACTTTAACTAAACAAAATTGTAAAAAATGTCATCAAAATTGACTAATGTCACTCAATATAAGACGAAATTCAATAATCACAAAAAAACTATGACAATACTTTATCTCGATATCGCCACAACCCTACGGTATCCCAGATATGAGCATGAAGCCATGTACTACTGGAGATAACAATCTTAACAAAGACCTGAGGACATTTCCACATACTGCTGACTCACTCTAATGTACTGATCTCTTTTTCCTCAAAACAAAAGAGAGGTCAGTACATTAGAGTAAGTCAACAGTGTTAGGAAATGACATCAGGTCTTTGTTAGAAATGTAACCTTTGGTAGTAATAAATCTTCATGGATATGAGCTAAATGAAAATAAATGTCAATTAAAAAAGCTTATATTTAAAACTTGTAACGGAATAGACAACTTAATAACTATAATTCTAAGAAATAAAAAAAACTATAACGATCGCACTCAGAGAAGTCAATTAACATTTAATCTATCATTATCACTTAATTTACATAGAAAAAGAAGACCTTATGATTGATTAAAAGAAAATTGATATCTACGGCCGTAAGCGCTTGATAAAAAAGTAAACTAAATTTATTTATTCTTAGTCTTACTAAACATCTACAAAAAATAATGTATATATTTCTACAAACATTTCATCAAACTTTGTCTAACATATATAAAGTAAAAAAACAACTAAACATGATAAACCTAAAATAGACAACTTAGTTCAAGTATAATATTAAATTAAAACTACGGAATGAAAAAACTACAACATAACAGTTAAAGTAAAATTTAATTCATGCTTCACTTTCTTGTTTATATATACTCGTAACATTATAAAGCCAGTTGATTAAGCCTCATTTTGCCACTTCATCTCAAAACTCTTTTTTAAAGACAAAGATAAGTTTCATGTACAATTTTAACCTAACACTTAATTTAAATACTAATATCTACATTTAAATACTATAAAAGTATTTGTTGTACCTTAAATGTTAAAAAACATTCAACTGTTTTAAAACCGAGTTTTCCAAACTCCGGTTCAAGGTGGTCTGGAATACCTAAAGCATGATACTAATAAAACTTACGGAATTTAAGGGTAAAATAAGCATTTATCGCACCTAAAACAGAGTTTCCCAAACTAGGATTCAAGGTGCACTGAGATCCGGGAACATATCAAGTACTTAATAGGAACATTAAAAAAGCTTTTGTGCACTGATTTGTAATTTTGTTACAATTAATGTCAACCCACAGATTTCACATACTTATAAAAGTTTTTTATTTCGTTTTTCCAAACGTCTAAGTATCTATTTGAAGGTATTTTATATTCGTAAAATTATTTTGTTCGAGTCACATAAAACATACGCGAAATTTGATAGAATACCATGCAAAGGACAAGTAATAATAAATATTCCGCTAAACGAAACCTTCTTAAAGTACGGTTACTTTTCCATACATTTTAAGATGTTTCTTAGTCGTGAATTTCAACAGAGATTAAACAAAGCATGCAACAAAACTGGGTCTGACTGTAAAAATGTTCGGAATGGCTGACCTAATTTTTAGAAAGAAGTTCCTAACGGCAGGCTTGGAGGAGATAGGGATTTTGATGCGCGACCGAACTGAAAAAAATGAGATAGTGAAAACCGTAAGAAAAAGTGGGTGGAATAAAAACCGTTAAATGAGACGGGCGTAGGCGCGACAGTCTTATACACAAGCGAGCGGTATATAATACCTTTCTCTTTCTCCCTCACTCCACCCTGCCAATGCATAGTATATACTCATGGATTGCGTTGATTCTACATTAGCCGAAGGAACTTCGTTCTTACCTGGTGTCTCACGACACAACATTTATATTTTTTTTTATTATTTTAGAATACAGCAAACAGGCGTCTTTTTAAATAATAACATACCAAAGACTTTACTGACGCGTTGCGGCTCGGATCTTAGGCAACTGGTGCAAGTCTACCGGCTACCCCTCCTTCTACACTCCGGCATGGTACACGACAACGGCGAAACCAACTTTTTAATAACTAACTCTAAGATATACACCCGTGGGAGTGGTCAGGAAATCTGGAGGAGGATGATTATGTTCTAGCATCGAGTTCGGAGCAATTTTTCCATCTTGGGTGAGTCGCAGGCGAGCTTTGCACTTGCGCCGAGTAGACTTCGAGCAGTTATAGAGATACGGCCTGCAACCTTGAGAAAATGTGAAGTCTCGGTACATTAATAAGGGCTTTTTTGCAGAGAACGTCCGGATAAATCTGTAATCTGATGAAAAAACTTTGTTAGCACAATGTATAAATGTCGTAATCCTATATGTTTTTGCAGGCCAAGTACAGTGAGAAAATAGTGGATAATGTGAGCTCTTTAATAAAAAAGTGCTGCTTTAATATATAAAAACAACACTTCTCGCGACTTTAAATATAAATAAAAATTTAATAGTTTCATTAATTTTACTAAAACTTAGCACTTGAAGTGAATCTCAGATTTTTTGGATCTGAGCATGTTTAATTATTACCAATGTTATAACAAAAATGTCAATACATTAATTATTAAATAATACTTTGTTTGTTTTATTGATATCAAACTTTTACTAACCCAAATTAAAATACTCCAAGAGTAAAAACGTAGTCAAACGCACCAAGTCTCTAATGGAATAACCATTAGGGACTTCATGCTACTGCACTTTTACTTGGTGGACTAGCTTGTAAGATACGCGTATGGTTAACTATCCCAAAATGTTAAATACCAAATAATATCAAATAAAAGCTCGAAAATAGGAAGTAATCAAAAATAACTTTTGTTTGAATATCGTGAAATCCGTAGCAAAGTCGTAGCAGGCCTGTAGCATTGGCTACGTACGTAGAATCAAGTCACAAGTATGTACAGAGACACGAAAAATTCTCTGACGATTACGATTATTGGTCAACTTGCAAATTTTAAAAATTATTGGTCAAGTACAAATTTCTAAGGCACTGTCTACACTGAACGCAACGGGACTAGAGCCTAAATCGGCGCGGCAAGCGAGCGTTTGAAAACTACGCGCCCTGTGAAGCTCAATCCGGTCACACTAGGCTTTCGTAAGTATTCACTACAAAATAGACGCAAAGGTAAGTTTTTTAAAGCATCATCCAGACGGTTGTGATCACTCCCCAAGCACGCCTTCCACAAAGGTGGCCTTGGTGTAAAATTTGAAACATCAAAATTTGGATTATATCTACGTTCCCCATGGATGCAACCCAATTGATGGAAATGAATGGATGCAATTCACAACCTACGTTTTAATCCGTGTGGAACTCCCTATAAGTTTGATGATTCGCGCCCATTGTCACAGCCGTTCTAGGCTTCCAGTGTGAACGCACACTATGACTAAGGCATTTTAAAATTCCATTATAAACTATACGGCTTAAGCCTTAGCAGATTATAAAAAAACATTATCAAGAATTTTCAGCTAATTTTTGTCGATATGAAAAACAAAGAACGCAGAGAGACATGTTTTTTGGGAAATCATATTTTAATCTTGGTCGAGAGGCTACCGTACACACCCTACCACCCGGACCAAACGCGAAGCTCGGGTTCGATTAACGACGAGGGCAGGCATCTATGTGATGAACATTTAGATGTCTGCATTTCCAGGTCTGGGTGTTTATCAAATTTATTCTGGTATCTACTTAAGTATTTCTATGTAATAGTATCGTTGACTAACAACCATAACACAAGCATATAATTTGCTTACTTTCGGGTCATATCCAATTTGTGCAACTTGTCCAGGAAAAAATATCTGTTACGGGATTATTTGAGTTTAATGTATATTCCAGAATGAGATAATATATATTGCGGGGGAGGGTGGTTAAGTTCTTGAATCGATTGTGATGATATCTTACCATCAGGCAGTAATCTAACCCATGATTTACATTTAGTTTTGGAGCTGAAGTAAATAAAAGGCGTCTTCCCTTTAGAGAAGGAATGCTTATTTAACATCAGCATAAGATTTTCGGCGGTGGAAGTTCTGATGAATCGATATCCTAAACAATAAACAATAGTTATGTCCTTTCCACACTTCGATATTATTTTCCGATGTTTCCTTGTGAGATGATTACGTTGTAATGAACGAAAGCAATTCAAATTAATTATACTAGCAAGTTGCAGGCGATTCATTTGTCCCACTTCAACGAAATAATCATTAACGCTCCTATGACATCGGTGGTGTCTACAAGCTCAGTTATTTCTTACTACCAGAAGAACCGTATGTTTGTTCGGTAAACTATTAAATAAAATTACAATTAGCTTTTTGTTGCCATAAATTAGGCAAAGTTAGATATTTTAAAGCCGCTTTTGGTCTAATGCATCAGCTCAAGAGTCAAGATTCACTAGAAGTTGGCCTTTTGGCAACTTGGGGGGTAAATTCTGTATACTGTGTTGCTCGAGTGGTCCAACCGGAACATGGTTTCGGGATAAAAACTATCCTATGTGTCAATCCAAGTTACCCACTATGTGCGTACAAAGTTTCATGAAAATATTTTAAGCAGCTTTTGCGTGAAGGAGTAACAAACAGATATACAAACTTACGCATTTATAAGAAGTATTACTTACTTATTAATAGTACCCGATCAGTATAGGAAATGTTAGTGTTATTTTTTTCATTTTCTCTGCTACTTTCCTGATAATAACTAACACAATAATAAAAGAATTAGCCAAATCGGTGCAGTTGTTCGGAAGTTATGCGCTTACCAACACATTTAGCGATTCATTATTATATGACAGATGTTGGAAAACCTCACACGCTACAAAAAATTAATGATGAACGGAGGACCGTTTATGTTTATGAAATTAATATTTATTTGTTAGTAATATGTACTTGTATTACACAAACAAGCAAATACAAAGTTTGACGTTGAAACAAACATTAAAATATTTTGTCCAAGGTGTGTTTTAATTAATTACATGAGCTCAATAATTAACACATTTTTCAAAAGCATTTATTTTAAACTGATTAATATTAAACATAGTAAAAATGATTTTATATAGAGAATATTTACAAAAAATGAGTCACATATAATCAATATTAGCTACTTAAGTAATAAAATAACTTTAAATCGTACGATTTTTGAGATTCAAGCAATTAAATATACCTACATGTAAATATATAACTTCTAATATAACAAATATAATGTATTCAAATGGTCTGAATGTAGTATGACTATACAGATCGCTGACCAAAATAAGTTTTCTCCTTCTAGTAAGTACTTAGACTTACCGTCAATAGTTTGTGGCTCAACGAATACTAAGATTTTCAATTTGGAAAGAGAAAACCTTTTAATTAAAAAAAAAAGGTTAGTAAAAGTCTATAAATATATTAGAAGTTATATATACATGTAAATATATAACTTCTAATATAACAAATATAATGTATTCAAATGGTCTGAATGTAGTATGACTATACAGATCGCTGACCAAAATAAGTTTTCTCCTTCTAGTAAGTACTTAGACTTACCGTCAATAGTTTGTGGCTCAACGAATACTAAGATTTTCAATTTGGAAAGAGAAAACCTTTTAATTAAAAAAAAAGGTTAGTAAAAGTCTACCCGAAGTTTGTTTCACGAACATTTTCACGACGCGAAATAAAACTAAAAACGCAACGATCGCTTTGGATTTGCTTCCGATTTCTGTATGCTACATGTGTTCATGTCCTTAACAAATTTAGGGCTGCCTACGCGTTTATATTAAAAAAAATACATTAAAAAATTATTATAACACTACCAATTACAAAACACCTCAAATGAAAGTAATAATACAAGATAGTGTATATGTGTGTAAAGTACGAAATGCATGTAGCGTATAGCAACAGTGCTTTACTGCTGCTTTTACAAATATTGTCATCAGTCTTTAAACGTGTTTGTAAGGCGTAAGTTATAGATAGGCCTTTGATAGGTTTTTGATGACGATAATTCTCGCCAATAAATATTAAAATTCAGTTCCCCTACATGTACGCCGACATACCCACTTGCTGGTATGCCGATCCAATCAAATAAGGCATTAAACAAACAGGCGACTTTTCGTTACGTGATTGTAAGTCACTTTACAAAGTATTTACAGAAACTGATATTTGTCAAATGTGACCTATTACGATGACCCGTAGAAATACGAATATAATATAAAGAAGTGCAACAATGTTCTGAAACGACAAATAATTTAATGATGTATGCCGAAAGAGATAACGACATTTTGTCTATGCTTTTTTTGTCGTCGATTTAAAGTGACGTCATGACAGTCCTCATGTTTTCCAAAAACGCCATATTTTATTTTACGTTCCCAGAAAAGTATATTTGGAAAAGATATGAATGGATACCATTGGCATTGAAAATATTTAAAATATCAAGCACAGTCTATCGTAATTCAAACCACTTTGGTTTGAATGTAATCTGATCACATTTTTTTTTGTAATGATAATGAATCTTGTAATAAATATAATGAGTTAACTTATATAAATAATAAACATATTTGGACACCACTATGTAAAAAAATAAGTTTAAAGTAAATAAATACTCTTTCTTTCGTTTAATTACATTTCGCTATTTATAAACCAATTGAGTAGTAGCACCAAGTAACTAAGTAAATTTATAGAAGCAATTTCAATCTTTAAGTAATAATTTAAAGTTAATAATTCTTATCTATTTATCTAAATTTAACTGTAGATCACCACTAATAGATCATATTTCGATATCGATATTCTACTTTTTCAGGACAGCCTTAGAATGTCAGAATGGCAGCCAATGAAAAGCTTTTTTCGTAGGTATTTCATTTACTTGAATGAAATGAATTAACGCTGCAGTAAATTATAATAATTTACTATCTAGAAATTAAATTAACAAGTATTCAATATGTACCCGCGATTCCGATTCCGTTTTTATACCAATAATAACGACGAGAACAAATACCACTTCTATGGTTCTTAAAATTTTTTCTGGTTCTAATATTATTACTGTTTGATGGGGTCATCACATCCTTGTGCGTAATACTAACTATTTACAACGTAACATATACTTAACCTCGCAACTTAACATACATTCCTGTAGGAGTAGCCATGTACTGCGGTGGTGGATGGACATGCTCAGTCATGGACTCCGGGTGCAGCCTTCCATTGGCGAGGAGTTTCAAACGCGCCTTACACCCCCGCCGTTTATACTTCGAGCACATATAGATATGTGGACTACAGCCCTGGGAGAATGTGTAATTGTTCAACATGAGCAAAGGCTTTTTGGCAGAGGGGGTATAAATGAATTTGTAATCTGAAAACAGTAATAATATGTTACCAAGACGAGCAACTTTTTATTTATAGACAGTTTTAAGCGCTAGTAGAGAATATTTGTTTACATTGACAGATGTCATCCAAATTTAATATTAATCGTGAGATGGATACTAAGATTTCTCCAAGGTTATCTTTGTTGGAAGTCGAGTTGACAACAGTCTGGAACACCTTTAATTAAAAATATTCCATCTGTCAAATTTTGAATGTAAGTCAGACCTTACATAAGTATTTCCACATCCAAATCGCCAAAGAGGGCCTAACAGATCTTCCACGAACACACGGTATTACTTAGCTATACAGATGAGGTGCCTTTTGCCAACAGGGCATACAGAATACAAGGAAACGACGACAATAAATAAAAAAACACATTTTGAGTTACCCGACCCGGAAATCGAAAGCTGGACCCACTTGACCACATAGGCGATCAACTTACCGACTAATTGAAACACAAGACGTCGTCAGCCTCAGGACGTCTGCGTGACTGTTTTACAGTTTTATTTTAGTAAAAGGCCAAGGGCGGGCCACAAATTTGATTATCGAAACAGTATTGCTTTAAGGCGTCACGGTAGTGTTTCCATAAATACAAAACAAACAAAATTGAACGATTTCATAATCCTTACTTATGTTGGATATACACGTAGGCAGTGCTTTTGACCTACAAACATGAAACGGAATGGCGTATTCGGTGATGCTTACCATAACCTCGTCAAGAGGATCATATGTTGATATTTCGACAGCTATATAGGTACATGTAAAGACATAACGAAAAAAAGTCCTAGTAAATAAAATATTTGCAATAACCCGCGACAGATATCCTAAATGTATAACAATATAAACAAATCTCGAGTCAGTTTTTAAACAATTTATTATACGTATATTACAAAATACAACAATCTTCTTTGTCCGTACTTACTAATTTCGAAAATAATAACCTCAAAAGTAATACCTATGCAGTTTCGCTACGTAGCGGCAAACAAACAACGACTTTTGTGTAATGCCCTTATTTATAAATTATTATATACAAATGTATAATCGAAATACATATTAACTGGTGACTACCTGGAAAACCTGCATACTTAAAAAATAAATTAAACAATGTCTGAAATTTAGAGTTAAAACATTTTCAATAAATAAAAAATTGGTATCTTTTCGAACAACAAAAAACCCTTATTCGACTTTAACTCTGCACCTTGATATATTTCCCATCACTAGACAGTATATATTTCGGTGGTGGGTGTATATGTTGCAGTTTCGAATTTGGAGCAATCTTGCCGTTCTGAAGCAATCTCAAACGAGCTTTACATCCAGACGCTTTTTTAGAACAAACATACAAATTTTGTTGACAACCCTGAGAAAACGTGTAGTCGTTTAACATAAGTAACGGGTATTTCGTTGTGTGCGTGCTGATGAAGATGTATTCTGGAATGATGAACAAACTCGATTAAATTTATTATGTATGAAAGATATTTGTCGAGGAGGAATAGTCAAAAATCTGTTTTATAGTTTAGCAATTGTAATAATCAAGCGCAGTAAAACTGCAAAATCCGACTCCACCTATTTCATTGGGTGGTACCCGGTGCGATTTGACAATGCTTTTTTAGAAAGGCAGCACTTTAAGGCACGGGTTCAGCCGCAAGCAACATTTAGTAAAGTGCGTTTCAAAATGCGTGAAAAACAGGGCTAATCAGCATCTCTTTAACCATTTAAAAAAATGGGAAGGTTTTTGTTATGTATTTAAAAGTTGACTTGCAATAATTACGTAAATACCTATAAATATCCTTTAATACGCGGCCCTGTGAATTGCCCCAGTCTCCTGTCCATTGTCACGGAAATATTATCTATACAGTATTGTAACTCGGCCGTGTCCTTGAAATAAGTGCCTACAGCCACGCGGTGCGTAAGCATGAGATAGGGCTGTCTGTCATCTGCCTACTTTGAGTTTCTATCTAGTTTTGAGATTATAAATTTATTACTTTTTATTTATTAGCACAGATACTTAGTAAAAATTTAAAATATTATCTAATATATTAAATTCTCGAGTCACGGTGTGCGTAATTGAACTCCTCTGAAACCGCTCCACGGATTCTCTTGAAATTTTGTGAGCATATTGAACAGTTTTGAGGATCGTCCAACATATATTTTTCATACCCCTAAGTGATAAGGGTGACCCACTCAAATTTTTTTGCTAAAATCACAATAAACGTATAGCAGAACAACGTCTGTTAGGTCAGCTAGTATATTATAATATTGATTAAATAAATACTTTGTTAATTAAATAGAAATTGTTCAATAAAAATGCAAGTTTTTTTGATTGACAGATTTAATTAAAAAACTGTGATTATGTATGTGACTTTATAACAAACCGGTCTTATAAATTTGCGACCGAAAAATGTTACTGATTAAAAACCAGCACACCGTCCGTTCGTTACCGCGACACACCCGCGACTGTAGCATGCCAGAGCGCATGCCAAGATCCAAACGCGTAGGTATAGCTCGCGCGTCGTCCGTTTATATGTAGTTGGAATACTGTATATACATATAACATTACCGTACCATTGTATCGCTGTGCACAGAGGCGCGCCGAACTAGTCACATGCAACAGCATAAATATGGAACAGTATACAAAATAAGCCTCGTTGATAAAGCACTATAAAGATTGTCATGTTGTTTTTTATTTTAGTATTTATTGCAGTCGGCACCGAATCAACTGCTAATAATAGCTTACTTATACGTGACATCCATGAGTTTTATGTTTTGCATAGGATAAAAACAATAATTTGTTTTTTATACTGAATCGTCTCGCAAAATTTGACTCGTCTTTTTTAAATCGAAAACTGTTTTAGTGTATTTCAAATCTACATATATATAAAAAAATGTATTTGGAAAGTAAATAAAAGTCATTTACATAAAACACTACACATAATTTTATTACTTAACTCCATCCACTACTACATTGGTACGATATACAATAATAGGAATACCACCTGAGTAACACAGACCGTCTTATTAATAAACTGGACTGTAGGAGTAAAATTAAGTTGATATTATAATCTGTATCACATCGAAAAGGAGACTATAATACTAGGATGAAACTTGGAGTACTTTAGCCAGTGTTTATTAATAAGACGGAATGAGTTTTAAATACGAGATCATAGAGCTTATAACATTAAGCTAGAAATGTCCTTTACAAAATGAGATAAAAATAAAGGGACATATTTTTACAACGAAATTAATACTTTTGTACAATTAAGTAAGTATCCTTGTGTAAATCAAGTTTTTTTAAAATTTTACAAAAAAATATTTGACATAGTTTTACATAAATCAATATAATTACCAACTACCCTCGCACATCACAAAAATGAACTTTTTTAATTAATTACAGTAAAAGTTTAAAACACAGAGCCAATTTTCACATTTGTTAATGTACTAAGGCAGCGAACAAGTTCGGATCACTCCTGATAGTAAGAGATCACAGTGACACCACAATTTTTTTAGGTGTGTTGCTGTCTTATCGCCGGAGAGACAGACCAACTGTGCATGTCTACCGGTTAATCGATTAAAACTATATACATATTTACAAACATTTATAAATAAAAAAAATATAGCTTATTTTCGAGCAAAAGAAACAAGGATAACTTATTATCTCAACAAAAAGAGATGAGTAAAGTTAATTATTTATTACACAAGAAACTATTTCCAATCATTTATTTAACTTATAAGTTTTGATTAGGTACATGTAAAAATACATCACTATAGGAATAAATTCGTCTTTGTTATCTAGCTGTCCGGTGTTGGATTTGACTTCATGAGGTCCCAAGTTCGTCTCAACTTCTCACATTCAGGACTTTGTCTTATTTATAGCTGTAAGTGTCCTGGTTGCACCTCTGCCTACGCCTTCGAGTATATGGGCGTAATGTTACTTAAGGTTGAACAAATGGTTGGGCTTATAATATACAGCACAAATTGCTTGTTTTAGTCATTATATCACATTTAGTAGCTGTTGCATTAATACTCGACTAAGATCTTATTACATAATTATTATTATAGTAAATATAGTGATGGTTATGAGTCACTCAGAGGCTCTACATCTGATTCTGGAATTGGCAACGCATCGACATCCTTAAGTTTAAATAAACAGTAATATCTTTCCAGGAAGTATGGGTTACATCTTACGTTAGATCCATTTTTAAATTACTTGCATTTTAGGACTCGGGTTTATACAGATCCTTAACTAAAACATCTTAATATAATGTCCCGAAGAAGTAACCATATACTTCGGTGGAGGATGTTCATGAGAGAGCTTCGAATTCCTGGATATCAGTCCATTCACCAGTTTCAAACGAGCCCTACATCCTGAATCCTTCTTCGAACAGTAATAGTTGTTAGTACTCCTCATTTGAGAGTATGTGAAACCAGCGACCATTAAAAGATGTTTGCCGTGGCGAGTTGGGATCAAATCATACTTTATATGCTCTGAAAATATTTATAATCTTTTGAATTAGGACAACTAAAAGGCCGATTCTGCTACACATATTCATACAATTTGATAATCATGTTTTTTACCTATGACATTGGTCCTATAAAATTCAACCTTCCTATACTATTCTTAGATTACTAAAGCACAGTACAAATATGAAACAGTATGTAAACTAAACCTTAAGTTGATAAAATATTTACCTACACTACTAAAACAATAGGGTTGTCAAGTTATTTTTGTTAGATAATATTAAAATTTTGTATAAGATTAAGAACGGTACCAAATCAAACCAATCACTGCGTAAATGATTGTTATAGCTATATAATTTTTACTATCCATTTATTTAGCTTGCTAAGATGTCATCTGGTCAGCTTATAAAATGTTTCATGAAAGTTGTACCTCAACAAATAACAACGTGACTACTAGTCTTCACGCGGTATTCACTACTAAAATACCGCGAAAACCACTAAAGGGCTTCGTCGATGCGCAAGTTCGTGTCAGTGTGCCGTTTTGGACATTTCCAGGTAGTTTCCATACTGTTTCACAGTATATTTGTACTGTGACTAGAGTCTCCTAACTATGCATCTATTTTCGTTAAAGAAACGTAAAAAAAATTAACAATACGACGCTTATACAAAATGTTAGCACACTGTTTTAAGTAATTTATGAGAATGAGGTTTCAAAAAATAAAAGGAAAAATGGCCGGTTATACTATGGGCCGCTTCCTGCATTCAATAATTAACAAATAAAAAAAACCTGACGATTCAAATTGTGGATTTAGACTTTAGTGAGTTTTAATGTGTGTACAATGAATGATTCAACTACATTCAAGACTTTTGATGACCGCATAGATGTAGTTGATACGATGCGTTCATCAAAGAGCATAGCACTTGAAGCCAGACGAACTAAAATTTTACAGGTAAGGTTTAAAGGGCTATTAAAATGGCGTGTAGGTGTAGATATAATAATAGAGTTTCAAAGTAGAAAATGAGGCATTAAATAAATAAGAATTTATTTTTTAACTTAGATCGATATTGAAACACATCACACATATCAAAGACACACATCACAAATCTGCCTACAATCTTATTTAAAACAATAAGACGCACAACTTCTTCTTCTACTAATATATGTACATTAACCTTACCCAACCACAACCTTTAAATTACATTTTTGTAACTTTTAAGTTGTATTTAATCGACTGAAAAGCACTGACATATTTTCACAAATTCAAACAAAAACACTCAGATCGGATTAGAATCTGGAACCCTTGGCCTCTCGCTGACGAATTACAATTGGAGCATTTTTTTTAATTTGTGAAAATTTATCAAATCACAGGAAAACGCGATAATTAAAAATATTTTTGACTGACTTAAATGTTCAAGACTGATGTGCCAAAATCATTCCTCTTTTTCCTCATGATGCTATCTTAACATATATACCAGTTGAAGATACAATATATTGAGGAGGAGGATGATGATGTTCATAATATCGCTCGTCCACGTGTACGATCTCGCCGTTTCGGTTCAACTTAACCCTCGCTTTGCATCCTTGGTCTTTCTTCGAGCAGTAATAGTTCAGCGTCTTACTTCTTCTGGAGTATGTGTATCCTTTATACATCAGAAGAGTTCCACCGTATTTAATCTGGATGAACTGGAATTCTGAATGTGTTCCTGTTGAAAAATCCCGTTCATATAAAAAAATGTTTTGTGTTTCCGTAACATTAAAAAATAATAACAGTCTTATTGACTGTCCATTTTTCAGTTAGTTAAGTCATGTAAGTTAAGTCTTCACAGAATCATACGAGTCATGTCACGGTTTTGAGTAAAGCGACGGCCTTACCCTATTATAACTACTTAGCTAATTCACGAAATACAGTAAAATACGCGTACAAAAATAATACACAATTTTTTCATGAATACTTCACTTTTGCACCTAAAGCGAACAAAAAGTAAAAAATGCCACCAAAATTAAACATAAACACGACATTTAGTAATTACGAAAAAACTGCAGCAATCAGTCCTCTCGATGGCGCCAAAAAACCTGTTACAATTACAAGTACAATTATGCACAGTACAATTTATGAAATTTGTACAGGAATCTTCTATTTTAGGTAACAATTTTATATCACAACGCGACTACGCACTGAGAAGATCCGACGAAAGAAACTCAACGGACTTGTTTTTTTTCTCCTTATTTCAAGCAAATGAAGTGATAATACATTATAGTATACATTATTATAGTATAATGTATTCTTATTATAATGATCATACCTTTTTAATTTCACGCCCATATTCCAGAAGAGGTAGGCAAAGGCACTAAGTCTGACAATGTGATAGGTAGCAAGCCTATCGCCCCTGTTGGCCATATATCCAATCTCGGGTAAGGTTGTTTTTACAAAAATGTATTAATACGGAAAAACCTTTTTCGAACTGAAATATTTATTAGATTCTTAGATACGCCCCTGACAATGTCTTTTGCAAATTCGGAGGTTCGTGGTCATGGAGAAAGTCTCCTGTTCTGTGCTTATTCAACACTTCTCCAAACTCACCCAATTTCACTTTCGCCTTACACCCACGTTGTTTTTTTGAACAGTAGTAATTATTGTACTTATTGTGTTTCGAGTAAGTAAAACCATTCATTCGCAACAAATGCCCTCCGTGGAGAAGTTTTATTATGTCATAACCATATACACCTAAAATAATAACATTTAATTATATATCTTATTACTACTTACAACAATACTGTAAATTGTTATATATTAACAGATTATAGTTCGTGAGAAATACGCGCCACTTATACACTAGCCGTCTTATCAATAAACATGGACTAAGGTAGGAGTAAACTTGAGATTATAGTCTGTATCACCTTGTAATAAAGACTATAATACCAGGTCGCACCTTGCAGTACTTTACTCCATGTTTATTAATACGGAAAAGGTTGCAACCTGAGGGTTAAATGTGAAAAAATCTGAAAGTTTATCGGCTATTTAAGTCGATAAATCGAAATGCAATATAAATGATATATAATAATTTAAATGCAGTAATATTGCTTAAAAAACCTCAGTCAAAATAAGTCTACCGCCTACCCAACCTCCGGACTACTCACCGGATTGTTTTCCGATTTGTCGACTAAAGTAGCTAAGGCTGCTTTACTTGCCAAAACTGTTAAAAACTAACTTTAGCTTCAACATCTATATATATAAAAGAAAGTCGTGTTAGTTACACTACTTATAACTCAAGAATGGCTGAACCGATTAGGCTGGAAATATGTGGGGAGGTAGCTTACAACCGGGAGAAGGACATAGGAAACTTTTTATCCTGTTCGATTGTGAGGAAACTGGGGAAACAACATTTTAATTTACCCATACAAATTGAACGGGCGGAATGAAGTTCGCGCAGGTCGGCTAGTAATATCATAAAAACATTATGCTGCGTTTCAAACTTTGTATATTTTTGTTCTATTTCCTTACGATTCTATCATCAGGTCTTAACTCATTGGCAAGGGAAAGGACAACCTCGAAAACACTTACACACTCTGTCTTATTAACAAACACGGCATAAATTACGCTAAGGTTTAGCCTGGTATTATAGTCTTTATTACACTGTGATACAGACTATAATATCAACTTAATGTTACACCTACGTTAGTCCACGATAATTAATAAGACGGACTATGTTTGACGCTTATATTTTTTCAATATAGTCTAATATATAAAATAATCCTTTTTGAATTCAGTTGAAAATCGTAACTCGTTGAACTCTATATTTTTTCCAATAAAAAAATATAAGAGTCTAATATATAAAATAATCTTTTTTGAATTCAGTTGAAAATCGTAACTCGTTGAACTCTAATACACGAGCAAGTCGGAAAACACTGTTGTGGCGCTTAAGATTTTTTCTATGTGATAAGACAACGAGTAAGCACACGGCTCTCTTGAAGGTTAGACTATAGCCTATAGACACCATAGATGTTGTAGGTGCGTCGCTGTTCTGTGGCCGAGGTGTCAATTGTGCAAGTCTATCGGCTACCCTATCCTCAGGACCGGAACATAATAGAGTTATTAAGGCGGCAGGAACAGGAAAGTCGGTAGACCCCTACCTGGGCAAGTTGTAGCACAGTACTCTACCATCAGTGGCCTGCTGACAAGGACCCGTTTGCTCGCCTCTTACGTACTGCCAGGCAGGACAGTAGATGGTCTAATCTGCACAGAGGTCCCGAACCAACACGGTGAAGTTTGGAAGGTTTCTCACGGACACCTATACATTGGCTTTTGAATAAATTGCTTGTTATATGTAGTTGATTTAAGGCATTGAAGTAAGCACATTTGGGCTTGCTACTAAGTGTTTAAAATAATAAATACACTTGACATTTAAATAATCATTTATTTCCTTATTACATTTCGTAATAACCAGACTAATACCAATTCCAATACAAACTTTACAGACTTTACCAACCAATAAAAAATAACCTAGATCTTTGATTTACATTGTGGATCTACATATATGTGTATATACCTTTAGTAGAAATAAAACGACCTATTCTTACACTCCTTCCTACAATAGCCCTTGGTCAGTTTTTTACTAAACTTAAATCTCGTAAAAATAATAGGCGGGTCACACAATTAGACTATTTAAATTTAACACGACAGAATGTAATTAATATTAGATATTATAAATAAAGATATAACATTATAAAGAAATAATATCTTTGTATTTTTTCGGAAAGCTACCTTATTAAATCCTAAATTAATTCAATAAATTTACGAACACAGTATAAAAATAAACTGTACCACAAAACAGACGATTATAAATTTAAATATATTATGTTGATACGCATTGATTTGGGCAAACGTCTGAAAAATCGACTAAATACATCGGATCTTCAATATTAACAAACAAAATTCACTAATTTCACTTGTGCTTTCCACAATACATTTTTGTTATCAAAGTTTAGCCA
>NJDD01003445.1:692074-713049 GCA_002245505.1 Calephelis nemesis
CTTATTCCACATAATACGTATTGAATTGACAAGGCGAACTAATATGTATCATGCCTACTTGGTCAGTATTCCGCGTACCAGAACCAAAAGGTTTGCCACTTCTTTAATCTTCCAAAATTTGACAAAATTGAAATTTACTCTGTAAAGAAGTATTTCCGAAATATTACGATTAGGCGTTTTCAAAGCAAGAGTCTTCAAAGTCAGATTCAAAGCTTCTGACTTAATATAGCTTCATTTCACTTTTTATTGTATGTCATTATACTGTACTATAAGATAAGCTATCAACTATACTAGTGCCATCAGAAAAAGTTTCTTCATGCCCATATTGCCAAAGAGGTGCAACCAGGGCAGCCATGACTAACCGAAGACATTAAGTCCCACAATATGACAGGTGGCAATCCTTTGGCCATGAGGCACATATCCAATCCCCGACAACATTATTTTATTAGTAAATTGAAAAAAACACAATTTAATTGTTTGCCCGACCGATCCAAGCCGGGTCTTTATAAAGTTAAACTTAATACCAAACCGCTTAAACACATGGGCGATTAAAAAATACCTGATATGTTTTACAAGTTAGCAATATGTTCACGACAAGTTAAACTAAAACACCACTTAAACAAATCTCTAATAAATATTGATAAAATTAGTCTTTAAGCTAAAACTCACTAGTTAATAATTAGTTTACATAGATGTGTCAGTGCGAATATTACAACGGCATCTAATCTAAGTTCTTATTTTAAAATTATAACTTTAACATCAATACAATATTATACTTTACAAGCTTGTAAATTTGTCAGAAAACATCTCCATTTATTTAAGAAGCGAGCACACAATCTACAACGCTATTAATTAGAAACAAATTTAAACATAATTTAGAGCTACCCCGTCAAATATAAATATATTAAATACATACATAGTTCCGTATCTTATGTTATGACCATAAAGACTTACAATAAACTACCCAATTTATAGTACGCGTACAGGCGATTGTGGGACACTTCATTTTAGCTTAAGCCATCCATAAAAATTTAAGATAATAATATTTATATCACAATGATATCATAACCATCATCACTCTCTGATGCCTTTTCCTCTTTTTCCAACTCTTGTGCAGGAACGGAAAAATCACTAAACATACTACGTTTGCATTGCTCTTGCATGACAATTTTTTCCTCCTTTTGTACTCTCTTTCTAGCAAATTTTAATAACACGTTAAAAAGTTTTTCATTCTTCTCCTTAGTCCATGTAGAATCAGCCTTTTCTATCACTGTACGAAATAGTTTCAATACGTTTCTTAAAGTTCGAAATGGAAACTTTCTTTCACATCCAGGTGTTCTAGAGATTCCGGTCCAAGACGTGTCAGCTAACAACTCTCTTGTCATCACCATGTGTGCCATTTTTTTGCCAAGTACTTCTCCGTTCCCTTGATCGTCAGTCCCGAAAATAGTAACAAAGTGATTGACCTAAAAAAAATATAATTATAAACTATATGTAAATAGTTCAGAATTCACATATTATTAAACACCAGATTTGTGTATTTTACACATACCATGTGTAAAATACACAAAGCTGCAAAGAACGAAAATATGCAAAGCAATTGGGTTATAGGTCTTTTTTTTTCATTTTTGCCAAGAGCGTAACATTAGCCATTGGGAAGTTGAATTTTACATCAATTTACAATTAGTCGTCAAAGAAAGTCATGGTCTGGGTCTAGAGTATTGTGACCTCCTTACTCAAGCTCGTTGTTTGAAATTTGGCGGCAACGAGGAACCACACGATACACTGATTTCTTCATGATTACTTTACTCGTGCACTTTAACTGAATAAAATTGTAAAAATCCCACGAAAATTTGTTAATTACAAAAAAAATTAAAATAGGACTATCATTTTTCCCGATGGCGCAAAACCCATATATTTTCTTCATAACAGTTTCTACTTATTAGCTAAAATGCATGGTTTTTGTATAATTTATAAAAGATCTTGTATGAAAAGGGTAATGAATGTGAAGGAAGCCAGACAGGTTTGTCAGGATCGTGAAGTCTGGCACTCTACACTGTCTGACTACCCCGTAAGGGACTTGGCATGAAGATATGTATGTATAAAAGCTACAAAATTCTTGGAAATAAAAATGGCAACACCAACCACTTGGAAAAAATTGTAATTGTACACACTTACCATATTTAAGAAACATTTTTCGTTGTTTAGTTCCTTATTAAAATCATTCAACACATAAATTTCATCTATTGGCAGTGAAAATCTATCAAGGATATTGTTACAACCATCAATAACTTTTTCAGCTTCAGGAATGTCTTCATTTTCTTGAGCTGGTTTTGTTAGTTTAAGTTCCTTTGATATGTTCTCTAATACTTTCATTATTTTAATATTATTTGCAAGCTGTTGTTGGGGCACAGCGGCTAAAGATTTTTTTATTACTTTTAACCCTGCTTGCATGGCTACAAATCGTTTCCGTAACGCTTCTGCTTTAGCTGTAAAAGAAACAATAATTTAATTTAAGTCCTATTGATAAGCATTTAAATTTGCGTAATTAAGCTTTAAAATGTATTTGGAAAATGTAAAAGAACAAGACGACACAAGTCCACTTACATTTGTTGTCAGCAGATATATGTATCAGTACAATATGCATCTTCAAAGTGATCTCTATCTCTTTTTTATCATATTAGCGAAACTTAAGAATACCTTAAAATCAGTTTTTAGATCCTTGGTTTTTTTTTAATGCCATTACATATGACATATTGAAACGAGTTTTTGAAGTATTTAGTTAATACCATTTCAATATTTCATTAACAAATATTGTTGTCTAGTCTTATCTATACATATAATAAATCTGTAGAAAGGTCAATTCTGTACATTGAAATTATTGAAAAAATAAATAGCAGGGGGTGTTACTGGATCCATATAAACCGATACTAAAAAAAATTGTGTCTGTCTGTCTGTACGACGATTTCGATTCGAACGGTTCGATTTCGATGAAACTTGGTATCATTATATCTTATTATCCTGGGCATACGAAATGATATACTTTTTATCGCGGAAAAATAGGTAGAAAAAAATCTTAATTTTTTAGTTTTATCACGCGAAGACCGACATCCACGCGGACGGAGTAGCGGGCGGAAGCTAGTCTATAACATAAAAATGAATCGCTAAATATGTTGGTAAGCGCATAACTTTCGAATGACTTATCCGATTTGGCTAACTCTTTTTTTTTGTGCTAATATTGTCAGAAGATGTTTTTTATGAAGTGAGAAACTGGGAAAGTTGCAAAAACAATGGGAAAAACAATACATTATTTCTTCCTATGCAAACTAAACTTGTGGAACGAAGTTCAAATAGATATTCGCATTTCCCTTTGTTATCGCATCGCCGTGAACAAATAGACCGATTTCGATAACTCTTTTTTAATTTTGTTAGTTTTTGTGAGAAGGTTCATATGAAAACAAAACAATATTCATGGTCAGGACTGGACAACATCTGTCGTCTTAGTTAGTTATAAGTAAAATAAAAAAAAATATTTTTAAGGATCGTGCCGGACTTTTTTTTAAAAAGAGCGACTTCTTCGCTAGGTACGTTTATATCTCACAATTAAGAGTACATTGCTTCAAGCTAAAGAACACGCTCATCTTTTTGTCTTCAACAATACAGAAATGAACAAGGAATTGTGTCTTGCTTTGACAAGATCTAGATCGTAGACGAAAGCACATTACAGTTTATTTATTAACGTTTGTAAAGAACACACATTTCGATTTTTTTTCTTTCTTTAATAAATAAATATCCCTGGACATTTTACACAAATTGAATGTAACTCCAAAGTAAGCTAGTAGTATGTTGTGTTATGGGTATTAGCCAACGATACTATTACATACAATATACTTGAAAAAATTGTATAATAAGGACTTCGTTGGTCGTGGGCTCAACGTAAACACCCACAACGTATCCACAGATACACCGCGAGGCTCAGCTTCAATTCCTGACGGGGGCAGGCATTTAGGTGATGAACATTAAGATGTCTGCTTTTCGCGGTCTAGGTATTTATTAAATTTATTCTGGTATGTCTTTAAGTATTTCTATGCGTTAGGTGCGTAACACCCAAAATACAAGCTTATCATTTGCTTACTTTGGGGTTAGGTTTAATTTGTCTAACTTTGCGAGGAATATTTATTTATTTAAACAAATACCTGTATAAATTGAACCAAATACCTGTAAACCATCTTTCTTTTCACCGCACCTGTTCCCGTCAGGAATCTAACTAAATCTAAAAGTCGGTAAGGTTAGGCGTGCATGTTCCTCCCAGGTCGAGGGGATCCTCGACCAACGAGGCTATCAAAACGACATAATGATTATGCTGTTCACAAACTAAACTTATTTTAGATGTATGCTATCTTTTTCAAATGAAACAAAAGCAAAAGAGATAGAACATTTTAGAGTCAGATCAGTCTGAACATGTAAAATTGTGATGTTTTTAATCAACGTTTTTCGAGTGATAGATTAAACATCTGTAGAGATGTCACGTACAGACTAATCTGACATCACTAAAAGTGTTTTATCTCTTTCCATTACTTTCGTTAAAAGAAGACAGTGATAACTTAAAATTAGTTTAGGGAGTGCGCGACAAAATTACAACCGTCTAGTATCGAACTCTTATATACAGTCCCGCACCCGTTCGTAGATATTTTGGCCGTTCGTGATGATGGACTGGGTTATCTTCACTTTTAACAATTTCTCCATTTTCATCCAGCTTGATCTTAGCACGACACCCGCGATTCTTGCTGGAGCAGTAGTAATTCAATGTATAACAGTGTTTAGAGTAGGTGAATCCATCCATCATGAGTAATTGACTACCTTGCTGCAACGTTATTATTTTGTATCCATTCATATTGTTACTATTGTCTTCTGAAAAGAATACCAGATATACCACTAAAATACAGAAAAGTGAAGTAAGCATAATCGGACCCGAATCCCGGAATCCCATGGTCCCCTTTTTGGTATAGCGCTCTGGCGTCGGACTCGACTTCTTGAGGTCCCCGTGTCGCGCAACTAAAATATTATAAAATGAAGTTAGAATAAAAAATAAAGTTGCACGGGATTGGATATGTGCCCGATTGGCCATAGTCTGATCACATTATTTGACTTACTGTCTTCGACTAGTCGAAGGTGCCTATTTGTGCCTCTATCTAACTCTTCAGGGATAAGGAGGAAAAAAATACATAGTTTACTTTACAACCACGGTACCCAAAGTTGGCGGAAGGTGCTTAACTGCACAACATGATGCATAGCAAACTTCATTCAAACCAGGGCAACGTTGTTTATATTATTGAAAAATTCATTTTTGAGAACAGGGACAGGGATTTACAGGGACCTCATGTAGTCGACTCCAACATCGAAACTAGACCACAGACGATATAGCTGTAAAGCAATTAAGTATTTTTACTAAAATCTTTTTTTACGTCCAGGAAAATAATTGAAATGAAGTAAGGGTTAAAAAATCGTGACTTCCATCGACCCTAAAACTAAGCTAACTGCTTTATCTCTTAAAAACCAATTCACAAATAAATCACTCAAAGATTTAAAATCGAAACAAATAAATTAATTCAAAACAATTGTTGACAATACACGGACACAGTAAAATAAATACAGAACGTTTCCCCCGTGTTGGTCCGGGCTCCTTTGTAGAATAGACTATCTGCCTTCCTGTGCCAGGCAGCTCGTAAAAGGCGAGCGTAGGCTTGCCGTCACTAGCACCGTGACATCTGACTAGGTGGTAGAGTTTCGCAGCGAATCATCCGGATAGGTACCGAAGGCGGTGGGCCTTACCTATTCCTGCCGCCATAACGTTATGACGTGTTCAGGTTCGGAGGGTAAGGTAGCCGGTTAACTTACTTTTGCTTGAGGCCTAACATCCCGGCCTCTGGTTGGCAACGCACCATTACCACCTTTGGTGTCTCTAGGCGGCGAGAATTTCTTACCATCAGGAAATCCGTCTGCTTGTTTGCCTTCCAATGTTATAAAAAGTCTGCTGACAATAAAAACAAGAAAGATGAATTTTCTAAATTATAACACCACAATTAGTGTTAATCCAATCTTTAAAAAATATGCACTTATTATGAGTCAGGTATTCAACAAGGACTGGCGATTATTGCTGCGTATATTATATTATAATATAATACTGTGGTGTAACACTCGCTGACCACATTCGTAACAGTGAGATCCGAGAAAGAGTGGGATTGAAAGAAAGTGTTGGTCTTAAAATGCGAAAGGGCATGCTCCGCTGGGTCAGTCATGTGGAAAGAATGACAGATGAAAGATTGACAAAGCAGATATACAATGCGAATGTGGATGGATGTAGGTACCCGGGGAGACCAAGGCTGACATTTCACGATCAGATCAATCGGATATTATCCGAGGGTCGTGTCAAGAGTCTCTGAAACCGGCGTGTTTGTATGAAAAGGGTAATGAATGTGAAGGAAGCAAGACAGTTTTGTCAGGATCGTGAGGTCTGACACTCAATACTCTCTGCCTACCCGGTAAGGGACTTGGCGTGAAGATATGTATGTATGTATGTATGTATGTATGTATGTATGTATGTAAAGACATAAATATATCTATGATCAAACACGCATTATATTTTAAAATCATATATTTAAAAAAACATGTAAAATAAGCTTATCTATCTCCAAATTATGTCTGCAATGCGGATTCGATGTGATCTATTGAGATCAAGGGTATGTATGCGCGTATCGATTTTCGGATTCCTTAGAATCATACAGTCGTAGTCAGTCATTCAAGTTCGTAGATGTTTTGCTCTTCCAACTCTAGTGAAAATTAGTACTAGTAATAACTACCCAATCCTTAGGTATAAACCATTTGACGTTTGCACATATTGAGGTCTTTCGTGTTGGTGAACAAAATCTTTCTGATTGTTCACTATGTCTCCATTCTTATTCAGTTTAACCTTCGCCCTACATCCTTTGTCCTTCTTCGAGCAATAATAGTTATTAGATTTGCAGTGTTTTGAGTATGTAAAACCATCCATCATAAGCAAATGCCCACCTTGGTGCAAATATATAAATTTATATTGGTATACCCCTGAAAAAAAAATTGATACTTCAAAACAAAACTTATGAATTTAACATCTAATGCATTTGCGAAAAGTTAAAACATTTATTTTTAAACGATACATTATGAAAAAAAACGTCGGGTTGCACTCCGGGAGTGCCGGCAGAAGTGAAAACTTGAACATTAACATTCCAACACGAACATAGCGCCCATAGAACATAGAAACAGCAGGCGCAGGCATACATTTTCGCCGCGCCGTAGAAAGAGAGAGGGATACAGTCTCCATCCGTCTTATGAATTTTCGATCAGGTTACGTGTCCTGACGCGAGTTTAAAAGTTTTTACCCATTCCAAAAAAAATTGCGCAACGCCGCTAAAGGAGTTTTTACTTCTAAAACAGCAAGATATGTGACTCTGTATAGAAGATAAATAATTTAACACGAAAACAGAACATTAAATAATGTTTTGCTCTGGTTTATTTGATCGCAAATCAAAAAGGGATTAGTTTTGTAATCCCGTTTTAATCTGACTTACGGATAAGACCTTATAAGCTTATTCGCCTCGGTAGTAAAATTGGGTTTTTCCAATTTAAAAAAAATTGCCGTGAATGCCGCCTATCACAGTGTGGGACTTAGTGTCTTCGGCTATACGTGTGTGCCCTGGTCGTGCTCTCTGCCGACCTCTACGAGGATATGGGCTTGAAGATACCTTACAAGCTTAATTTTTGAGTTGAGAGTGGTGGAACTTACGCTGCAATCTGTTTCACACTAAAGGTCCATCCAATAGTGATTACAGAATTTGGCATTCACTTATGCGTAAACTTATGGTATCCAACGCACCATCGCCACCTTTGGTGTCTCTAGGCGGCGTGAATTTCTTACCATTAGGAAATTCGTCTGCTTGTTTGCCTTCCTATATCATAAAAAAAACAAGTCGATAGTAAATTAATAACCAAATACAACGTTAATTCCGCAACTTGCAGCTCGAAAAACTAAGCTCATTTGGCCCCAACCTTAATATTTTGAAAGAAATGGATTTCGCATGAAATGGCAAATTCGACCACGTAAAGCCAAAAAGTTTTAAATTAAAGGCAATCATGGATGTGCTTACAGCCTTATTAAATTCAGACTAAGAACTAATTGAATAAAGAAATTCAGCAAAAGCAGCCATTTATAGAGAATAAGTTTAGCCGAAGCTGCAGACAGTATCTGCTTTTAAATACGAATCAATGTTACATTTAGTATCTAGAAGGTCAACAATACTACCAACTGGTGCTGCTGTGCTTCTTAAGAATGATGATTATCATCAGGTGAATAATTCGATTGCCTCCTCTTCTATAACACAAAACAATATTTTCTAGAATAAATAAACAAACAACATTTTCGAAATATATTATAAATAAATTTATTTGAAAGATACAAAACAGATTTTAAAATAATTTGAACTTAGAACTAATCAATCAGACGAGCATACTTCACATGACATTTGAATGATACTGATTTCTGTCATGGTATTTACTTTAAAAGGTTATTTTTTTTTCTTTATTTCTATATCATTGGTACAAATGAAAAAGTTATCTTAATTAATTATATTAACAATTGTGTCAAGTTATTGACCCCGCACTTTCATATACAGTCCATTAGCGGTTTTGAAATAATTTGGTCTACTGTGAACATGGACAATATCATCTTTACTGCCATTCGTTATTCTACCATATTTATCCAAATTCACTTTTGCTCTACATCCTCGATCTTTTTGAGAGCAATAGTAATTAGAAGATTTTGTATTCTTTGAGAATGTGTAACCATCCAACATCAGTAATTGGCCACCACGATACAAATTTATAATTGTGTATCCCAATTCATCTGAAACAATACGAGTGTAAATTATTGATTTAGTAAAAGAGGGTAATCTAGATTTACTCATATTCATTGTTTATTGCGGGGTAAATTACGAAATCCAACTTGCCATTATAGACTTACATGCTCAACAATTTCCCATAGCCACAGATAAAGTTACGATTTCAACAAACAATCAGCGTACCTAAGAACAGAAGAAAAGCATGCGTGCATATCTTTTCTGGAAGAACGTATAAATGATAGTGAAAAAATATACCTAATGTGTAATGTCCTGAAAAAAACTTCATACCAGTTTCAAGTTAGCATTTTTAATTTCATTTCAGTAGAAAATGAAATAAGTTTTTTAATAACTTTAGGATGCAAATAGGATGTTAGTGGAAAAACAATACAAATATTTATCACATCATGAATCGAAAAATACACATATCATTACACATTTTTTTGTAGATTTCTCCCAGATCGTGTATTGTGTCTTCCTCACAAATGGTGTTGATAAAAAGAAAAATTTCGAAAAAAGGTAAGGGAGACCTTCTTTAATCCTTACAAATGGAGACAGCTTTTGTTCGGACATATATTTATTTAAGTAATAAAGCATTTATTGTTCATAAAAATAGTGTAGAAATAAAAATAAAACTACACACCAACGATCAAAACATATGTAATATACAATAATTATAGGGCCTAACTAATAGCTATTTAAAAGTCGATTAACGATAAAAATAAATAAAAACCACACATATTTACAAAAAAATATATTAATAAAACTAGATTGTAACGTAATTAAATAATACACATTAACTCTATTTAAATAAACTTTAACACACTTAACATTTTTGCAAATTGTCTAAAACTAAATAATGATTTTAGTTGAATTCAATTATAGTAGGTTATCTGGGTATTGGAAATTAAACATCTAAAATTTAAGACAAAATCAACAAAACACTTGGATGCACTGCTAATCAAGCGCAAGTGAGTTATTGTTTTCTGGATCATAAAATAGTAGACAATTTTTATAACATGTAATTTATATATCAAAAGAATTAAAAACAAAACCACGAACGTCAAAATTGACATTAAACGTCAGTAAACATTTCATTCATTCATTCTTTGTCTTTTCATCTATGAATTGTATCTCATGTAAAATAATAAGTACCTACCCAAATACATAGAATTAAATAATATTATTATAATAAACAGGTTGGAACCAATAATTGTACTCAGACTTAAGCAATAACTAAACACATAAAAACTAACTGCATCAGAACATACGTACATTTCGTTTACTTTTTATTTATATATACATATATGTCAACAGTGAAAATATAGGAAATATTGCTTATTATTTTTTGTTAAATAGTTAAAATCATTTAAAAACTCCAAATTCTTATCCAACTGTGTCCGAAACATTTTCTTTATTCTGAGTTACTATCACATCATAATTGTCATTGTCAACCGGGTCGTTTTCTTGTATTAATTCAGGATGATTTGCTTTAAAGTGTTCATAAAGAATATTCCTATCTGCGTCCACACACTCTACGATCTCATGGCACATCTGACATTGATATGTAACCTCTTCTTTTATTTCTTTGTAAACAGATTCGTATTCTGTTACATATACCGATTCTGAAAGAGACATGACATATGTTTCATCACTTTCATCTCAACTTTGTCATCAACTGCTAAAGTCTTTCACAGTTGCCAACAAATGTCAGCTCCTTTATATCGATTACTCTAGATTAAGAAACGACAACTACTACTAAATTGTTGGTAAATCCAGGGTGCGAAAAAACTTAAATGTGCCAAGATAGATTTCAAAATTTAAAACTTTTTTGACCAACACTTCAATTAAATTCGTACGCAATTTTGTAGTCTATAACCCGACCATTACCACTTCTTGTACAAAAACAAATTAGCACCAGAAATAGAGAAAAAGATAATAACCTACTTATCATTAAAAGGCAAACAAGCAGACTGATTCAAAAAACACACCTTGTCTAAAGACGAAAGACATAATGGCGGTGGTAGTGTAAAGGTTGCTGAACCTAAGGCTGAGACCGCAGTAGTCAGTTAAAAAACCTCTCCGATTGCTTTCTGCAGCATACAGGAAGTAAGAAGGGAGAAAAATTTACCACGCTATGTTACTTACCAGGATTTTCACCAGTTTTTATTAACAGATTAACATATCGCACTTCATTTGCTGTCACTTCATCAACGACAGAAATTGTTTTTGTCCCCACTTTTGTCAAATCCGTCACACTTTCCTGTAAAATACTACTATGTTGTTACTTATAAAACGAACAAACATTTCGTCGAGTTAGCCAAAAAATAGAATTTATACGCCATTTACAAAGAATATTTGCAATAATCAATTATTTTTATAGTTCCTTGTTAGTAAATTTTACATAATAAATCAGCTTTAAAGATATTCATAACCTCAGTCTCTAAAATATTAAAATTCACATCAACGATATCTCGTCTATCTGTATACTTAATAATAAATTCATAGACAAGAGAATTCTGTACATTAAAGTTTTTTTTTTGAAAAGACAGACTTAAATACGAAAGGCCAAGGGAAAAATAACTAAAAAGGGGCAACAGAACACATTTTTAGATTTTTTGTCTGTATAATGACCACGATTCACGCTGAATCTACCGAACCGATCGTAACAAAATTCGACTGTTACGCGCCTTATGTTCCAAGGTAATGCACACTTTTTAACTAGAACAATAAAGAGGTTTACCTTAAGGGGTAAAAGTGAAAATGAAAATTGGCCCAATTTTGTTTATGTTTCTCTCTTTTGTTGCACATGTACTTTACAGATTGTGCTATTTGTTTTTGCGCCATAAGTTTATTAAGAAATGTGGAATGTAGGGAAACATTTAAACGCACAGGATATTTTACGTATACACTTCACGTCCAGTTCTCCTGCAGCGTTAGCAGAGTATCGAGCAACACGACTCTTCTGCGCATAAATTCGAAATGCACACAAACTAGCAACTTTCACCAAAATAAGTGGATTCAGTACCTCGATGACCGAGCCCCCAAAAGCTCTTACATAATTAATTTTATGAAATCGTTGGAGCCGTTCTCGAGATTCAGATATTTTTTATTTGAAACTGTCAGTTAATATTTCTAGCAAATTTAGTTGCTTACCGTATCCTTGTTTTCCTTCGAATATTTCAAAATCTTTTCATACAATTTTTGATGTTTCCTGGCTATGTGATGTTTTAATTTAACTTCTCCGAGAACGGATATACCTACATTTTTTCGACAGAGACGGCATTCGTAAATTTTGTCCTCTTCGACAGTTGTATAGAAGTTCCAAAAGCATGATTTTGCTAAAAAAATATCATGATTATACATACTTAATAATTGTAACAAACTGTGCCACATCGTTTCTTCCGTACTTTCAAAGCTTTTGATAGTTGTATCGTCATCTAGAAAAACCTTGTCATCTTTACCAAAAATTTTACTAATATCATAGTTCAAGAGTATTTTCGATACAACTGGTGGTTCTAGAAATTAGCGCCTTCGTACAAGCAGACCAATAACCCAGAGATGTGTATATATTAGCGAGTGCTAAAGCTACCAACATAATAAGCAAATACTTACTTTTGGAAATTGAAGACGAGAGCTCTTTTATTTTATCATCAAGCATTGGATCATCTAAAGGTAATGCTATTTTAGGATCGTTTATGTTGTTTCTTTTATTCGTATCTACAAATTCTAATTGAAGGCCGGATTTACCCTTTACCAAAGATTCAGGTTCTGTATCTTCACTATCAGATAAATTTAACATGTTTATCTTAAGGATATCAGGATGATCAATTTGAATATGACAGATCAATCTCAGATTTTTGTCATAACAATGTTTTGAAAGTATGACGTTGAAATCGCAAATGTTGCATTTATGTTCACTGTCATCTTCGTTTGTCATGCTTTTGAAGTATTTTTTCACCCAATCTAGGTCATTTGCAACTGTTAAAACAAAAAGTGAAAACTGGTAACAACAGGATACATTCAAATCTAGAACCACATAGAAGATAATTGAATAAATATTTTTTCGCTTATCTACATCAGGTGATACATATCAAAAACACAGAATGATATTTTTAGGTATTTGCATAATTACTGCAAGTCACACCTTAGATTTATAAAAAGTAATTCTCATTTTATAAAGCGATTCGAGAAAGCGTTAGCGTGAAAGAATTTTCGCACAAACTTTTATCTCCCACAATATATTTTTGGGGATTTGTTTTTGAACAATAACCCAGACCTAAAACTATATGCATATCAAAATTTTAGTATTGATCAAGCGGTTTCGTCGTAACCTTAGTTTAACCTTAAAACTTAAGTTATTTTTAATTTTATTAATCAGAAATGAGAAGGAAGGTAATCAAATTGAAAGACATCTTTAAATTATATTTTAGTCAGTCCACTTGCTCTCTTAATGGGCAGGAAGAACCATATCTATATATTAATACGTGATGCCAAAACTTTACGACCCCTTTTTACGAAAATTGCGCAGACGCAGGAGCATAAAATTTGGCACACTTATAGTTTATGTGTAGGAGACGTGCAGAACGCTACTATTTTTCAATGCAAATGCTTATAAAGTACATTAAATCAATAAATAACATTTTACCCACACTGCCATGCATCTGACACACACAAACAAATATCCAAATACAACAAGATATTAACCTTTATTATGGTCGAATTTTGACCAATGAGTGACCACTAGTTCTATGATAAAATTGATAACCGTATTAAAATGGTTATTGTATTTTAGAATGTCTTCCATTAACATTGCACAATAAATAGGCCCAACTACCCGGTCTTGGATCACCGACCAAATCTATGTTTCTATATGCCACGGTTGTCTTGTAAAGAGAGAGTTTGAAGAGAGAGAGTTTACTTGTCTTTTCCCCATAAAAATTTTGTGTGAAAAACGAAAGTCAGGTAGGAGACGAATGAATTTTGTGGATTTTATATACAAAAATATACCTCGGGCAATTGGTATATCAATCGAATGACGCATTCGCAGATGCCTTAACATATTCTGCCTCATAGTACGATCACAATATTTGCACCGAAAAACTTGCTTGTCAACTTTTTCAAAGTGCTCCCATATTTTACTCCTCAGCTTTGCTTCTGAAAATTCATAATTAATATTAACTAAATAGCTGAAATTCTCACTAATAAAGCTTCTCTAGATATATCATGCAAAACCAAAAAAGCGCTGAAGGAGGTATTTATTTCAATATTTCAAACCATTAATTTACCTTTTGAGAGCAGTTAAAAAATACATAATTACAATTATACGAATAAAAAATGCAGATAGCGCAGAGCTAAATTAAAGGCTACTTTCTAAAACGAAAATCAACTACTACATTTCATCTCAGCTGTAATAATGAGATAAAGAGTTCGGTTGAGATTTCTCAAGTAAATATAGTAGATTAAAATTGATTGGCGTTTTGGAAACTGGTCATAAGGCTATGGAAGTAGACCTTTTACGTGAATAATCTAATCTACCCTTCCAAAAGTACCATTATAATTACGAGGAATTAAATTGCGAAAGCATTAATGGGGAATTATTTTTATAAAAAAATTAACAGAGGGAAATGTGGTCGTCATATCCAAACACCTTTAGAATAAAAAGAATCACGCGATCAACTTGCAAAAATATCAAACAATAACTTACTCGGTTGAATTGCTGTATCAGGATTTGAATCATCAGAACTTTCAACATTTTTTTCTTGTGATTTTGTTATATTGATATAAATCGTTTTGTTGTTTTGATTAACAAGCTCCTCTGCATACTCCAACGAATGTTTCCGTCGAAGGTATTCACTTATACTAACAGTTTTCGTAATTATGGAAGACATTTGGCTTTTGTTCAAATTTGTCTCTGCTCTATCTGTGAATTTAGATTTTTAAATTAGCACATTCCTCTGATACCACTAATTTTAAAGTCAAATTATGTCTATTATGATATGGTCTCAGAACTGCTAAGACATTTACATTTGCCTGGATACTTTGGTTCTGACTCAAGCATTATCTGGATTCACTGGTAAATAATACTTTTTCCAAAACTTAGTTTTCAAAGGAACATAATTTAAGCGCACAAAAATTGCAAAAAAACTGACTTCGGTTTCAATAATTAGATCACGTGAGTTTTCACATGAGTTTCACAATTGATAATTTTCCTCGTTTTTCTTGGTATACCAACATCAGATTCGAACTTGGTGGCAATGTGTCCACCTCGGAAGTACGCTCTTACAAAACAAAAAACGTTATTTTAAATCGGTCCAGAATGACGAAAAAATGTATAGAAATGTAGAGTAGAACATTTTAACCTCCTCATTTTTGTCAAGTTAAAAACTGGACCAAGCTATTCGTTGATCTGCAGTGAACACAGGTCCTCTGGCAGAAAGTACTTTAACGGATTACGTGTACCTTCAGAATTAAACACTATTTTAATTGTTTTGGCACAGGATTTCGTGTTATTTTAGAACTACTGAACCATCCGACTAACCCACATCATCCCAAGCTACTCTAACATTTTTAACTGACTCCAAAAAAGGAGGAAATTCTCAATTCGATTGTATGTGATTTTGCATGTCTATTACGCGATTACTTGAACAATAACCTATTTTGATGCTTTGCTTAAGGAAGATAATTCTGGTCTGGACAGCATGGTCTATCATGAATTCTGGTTTTGATTTCGAGGTGGTCCCATATTAATTTTGCCCTGATGTCAGTAGCGGCATTTGAAGTGTGAAGAATTTTATTTTCTGCTAGAAGGGGTTACGAGCTTACGTATTATTATGTCATCATACAATAAATATGTATTTATATTCGTTTTTTCTTAATATGCAGGTTTGATGGTAACTAACGCATAACCTTTCTAAGGCAGCTTCAGTACATCAAATGTACTAAAGCCGCTCTAAAATAATTTATATTTTTTTTATAAAAAACTTACTACTTACTTATTCGAACATTAAGATTTTTTCAAGATTTGGAGAAAATTTTACATTTTTATACCTTCTTCAACATTGCAACCTTTAAAAAATGTTCTAAAACTACCAACCAATTATAACCAACCAACAAAAAAAATTTAGCGACGTAAAAAATAGTTTATTTAAATCAAAATCTATTGCCTTTCTTTGTTATTTAAAAAATACGTTAAGTGGATCAGTGAAAGTGTATTCATATAAAACATAATACAAAATGGATACATAATACATCAAGTACCAAGGATGGAAATAATTCAACATTTACAATTCTAAAATGTACCTTGATCCTGATGCTGAGGGATATCCAGGGAACCTCGAGGATGAATATTAATAGCGTGGCGTTGACGCAGATGCCTCATCATGTTCGCTTTCATCGTAGCATCACAATATTTGCATCTAAGTCGTCTTGCGTCTACTTTTTCAAAGTGGTTCCACACTTCACTTCTCGGTTTTCGCACTGCAAATTCGTCAATCGTCAAAATTCTTTTAAAGATATGGGAGCTAATGGGCAAGTGGTTTATCTGGTGTGTCACAGATGCGTTGCCTATTACTTCTGGTAAAGCTCTAGAGCGTATTCGACCACATCTGCCTGCATCACCAATAATGCTGACATCCAAAAGCTATCGCACATTATGCACAACGCCATCGTGACCTTCCAAAGTCCATCCTAGTGGTTAATAGGGTGACTAGTGGTAAAACGATGGATGAGGAAATAACGCCTCAAAGAGTACAATATGATCGTTTTATATCATCAATGCACGAAGAACAATCAGAACCCTTTCGTGATGATAAAAGGTCATCATCGTTGGTTTTGCTTTAATATCTCGTCGGACTTTTAGTGTTCCTCTATGGACTATAAGGGTAGAAACAGACTGAGCCCACGTATCCTACGCATGCATTACGACGTGGGAGAGTAGGCGTGTACACTGGTCCCACGTATGCAACGTACAATTGACGTCAGACGTTGTTCTGACTTCATTATAAAATGTTTTTTAATTCGGAAAGTGAATTTGAAACTGGTTTATTACTTTTATTTATTATTAAATCTTGATAACTTTTTTACAAAAACAAAATAAAAGAGAACAGAAGATATTGGGTACACGAATAAATTCTCTTCCCATTTTATTGTTGGTAACAATCCTTCTCCAACAACGTTTCATCTGCGTTTGATGAATCGCCCGTACGTATGATCTAGAAACACACTTGTCTGATGCGTGGGATAGCGCATGATCCTCCTCCGTCTATCCCACGCCGATCTGTATGGACAGATCTACGTTCGCGTGGGACACGTACGATAGCGTGCGTAAGATAAGTGTGTTTCTAAGCTACACCTGTTCATATAAATTCAAGGGCGTCGTACGAAATCAGACGTCATCATGCATAGTATACGTGGGATACGTGGGCTCAGATTCTCTTATCTTTATCTTTAAAAGTGTTTAAAATTTTTGTGTAGAGGCTGTTTTCTTTTTTTGTAGAATTAAATTCTTTGTTACCTGTTTGTAACATCTAGATCAGCTCGTAGTATGCAGGGTTACTTTGAAAGGGCCGGCCAAATTTTAATATGAGGGAGGAAAAGTTTACACAGTAATACATTTTAAAAATATTAAAAAATTGTAATATTTACTTTTATAAACAATCATTTAAAACAGTTAGTAAAAATGCTTAACTTGTTGTCACGCTATTCCGTACCTAGTACGATTCATGACGTCACCAGCATGCGAATGCGACTGTGGTGTGGAGGTTTAATGCTTTGATTACGTTATAACCCTTCCCCCTTATTATTTTGCGTTGGATAAAAACTACAAATTGATTTTATTTTTAAATTTATAATTACTTCATGTATAGAAAGGCATAGAGAATTTTGAAGTAGTAACAGTGGTGGCAATTCTGCTGAGCACCAACTAAACTTATTTTAAGCGTATGCTATCTTTTTCCAATATAACAAAAAAAAATACTACCAGCAGCTACCACTTTAAAAATAGCAAACAAATTGAATAAAACGCGCGGCAATTGACAGATCTCTTTAACTAGCGAATAAACATATCTGTATCTTTAAGTGTCTAATAAATGCAGCTCCTTAATTAATTGAGAACTTATTTGACGTTGCTGTCATTGGCCACATTTTATTTAATACATATTTTCAATATCTCTTGTTTGGTAGCTACTGACACTACTGCAAAGTTCACTAGTGTCTAAAATTTGTAAACATCGTGAAGCTATGTCCCTACATATCACTTTCTGGAGATTATACTCCTAGCACCGACTTGATCTCAATTTTCCAACATTGCTTGACTCACTCTAATTGACCGACCTCTTTTACTCTTTCTGGTAGTAATAAATAATAATAATAAATCATCTTTATTTCACATAAACCTACAAGAGGCACTTGTAACGGGTCTATATAATAAAAAATCTACTACCGGATCCGACAAGAAACTCAGCGGGCTTGTCTTTTTTTTTCTTACTTTAAAATATATTTACAATAATTTATGTAATGATACAATATATATTGTAATGTAATTATTATGTAGTGATAGTCTTGTGATGTCAATTAATAAAGTCAAAACGAAAGACACCTCGGTAAATGAAAGAGAGCCAGTTATATTGACAATTGACCTCAGATATCCGTTAGGAATGTAAATTCCAGAAGTAGTACCTAGCTTTATGCATAAGCACGTCTCGCTAAAGTAACAGTTACTATTTAACAGCGCGTTAGACGTTTTACCTGGTTATTGAAAAAATGGTCCAGTCAAGTTAGGAATACTTTTTTTTATCAAATAGCTGATATTTTTCTGATTGTTACTGTCCGTCTGAAGGTGTTACTATGAATTACCTAAACAGATTCATTCAGACTCGTAAGAGGCAAGCACAGGTTCTTACACACAGCACAGGAGCTGCTTAGCAAAAACGCACATGGTCTATTCAACCCGGGACGAGCATCAACACGGGGGAAGTCGATCTGTGAGACTTATTATTTGGAACGACTTCTGAATTTATATCTGGAACGACTGAATTGATATTAAAGAGACTTTCATTGGTAGATGGGACTGAACTTATAAAACACATAGACTATATTTTATCCCGGAATTGCTGAGGGATTGATACGACTAAAACATGTACACCTATGAAGTTTATAGTATCTTCACGCCCATATCCTCGAAGAGATAGGCAGAGGCACAACCAGGGCTCCCACGACTAGCCGAAGACACTAAGTCCCACAATATGATAGGTGACAAGCCTATCGCCAACCGGGCAAATAGCCAATCCCGGGCAACATTTTTTTTGGAAAATACAAAATTTCTTTTCGTTGCCCGACTCGGAATTTGAACCCGGGACCTCTAGCAGTCAAGTCCAACAACTAAACCGCTAGACCACAGAGACGATGATATGAAGTTTATAAGAATTTAAAAAAAAACTGTACCTTTATCCTCAGGACCCAGACCAGGCATATCGATTGAGTGACGTCGACGCAGATGTCTTAGCATATTCGCTTTCATTGTAGCTAAACAATGTTTGCATCGAAGTATTTTTCCTTCTACTTTTTCAAAGTGTTTCCAAAATTCACTTCTTAATTTTGGTCCTGCAATTTTTGAAAAAATTTGGTCATTTTGAAACATTTCGTAAGGAAAAGAATGCAAATTGGCTGGTGGGTCACCTGGTGCATCACAGATGCGTTGTTAAAACTCTGAAACGTATTAGACCGCCTCGTTGGTCGAGTGGCTAGCGTACTCGCCTAACTGCATCGACGAACCGAGAGGGTTGGGTTCGATTCCCAACAGGGGCAGGCATTTGTGTGATAAACATTTAGATGTCTGCATTTCCGGGTCTGGGTGTTTATTAAATTTATTCTGGTATCTATTTAAGTATTTCTATGTAATAATATCGTTGACTAACACCCATAACACAAGCATATAATTTGCTTACTTTGGGGTTAGATTCAATTTGTGTAATTTGTCCAGGGATATTTATTTATTTATTACATTTATTTAGTAGACCATATCCACCTACACATACATATCTTAAAGTCCCTTACTAGGTAGGCAGAGTGCATTGAGTGCCAAATTTCAAGATCCTTCCAGACCTGCTTAACTTCCTCCATATTCATTCCTCTCTTCCTCACTCTTGACACAACTCTCGGATAAAAAATGGGCTATGTGATCGCGAAATATCAACTTGGGTTTCCTAGGGTAACTACTTCATTAAATGATTTTTTTCTGTCTTCTGATCTGTCATTATTTCTATATGCTAACTAAAAATTTCTAATTAATAATGATACGTCAATAATTAAGCGCACCAAAATTGCAAAAACTGACTCCAACTATTTCTATGCAACTATTAACTATTATTGGTATCACGTCGGGATTTCATAATTATTTTTTCGAAAGATAGCAAAAAGACGGTACCACATTTTCCTATACAACTTTTTCCATTTCCGTTTTAAACAATTTTCACCCTTAAAACCCCACAATCTTCCACCTCCCTCTCCTCTCCCTGACCTCAAATCACCCACAGTTTATTTCTTATTTAATTTTTATTACATTCTCTTTCATTCTACTTTAAAGGGTTTCATTCTACTTTTTTTGTTTAAAAAATTATCGACACTGATGTAATTTTGTAAAATCTCACTTTACATTAACCACTATACATAGCTTTAATACAAATAAATTTTATAAATATCCGCGAGTATACTATTATCAAATAGCTTTTATCGAGATTTAGTTTTTTCTACTTACGCTGGCACCTTAATAATCCCCGTGTTGGTCCGGGCTCCTTTGCAGAATAGACCATCTGCCTTCCTGCCAGGCAGCTCGTTAAAGGCGAGCTAGGCACTAGGTGGTAGAGTTTTGCAGCGACTCACCCGGATTGGTATCACCGCCTTACCTATTCCTGCCGCCATAACATGACGTGTTCCGGTTGGGAGGATAAGGTAGCCGGTAAGCTTACTAGAAGTAATACAGAGTACAATAGGAAGTTTACAGTTGTAATTTAATAGCCTTGATTTGCAAATGTTTCTGTATTTCTG
>NJDD01003446.1:2275-20552 GCA_002245505.1 Calephelis nemesis
CAATATACCTTTTTATAGTTTGTCTGCTTGTTCGCGGTCACATGGTGTCAAAGGTCAAAATTATGCGTAGGGGTAAACGAAAATTTTTGTACTTAACTCATAATATTTTAGATCTATAAAGGCTTACAATAAATACTGTCTGGTAAACGAAAAAATACACTCGCATTATTTACAAACTCTTTACATAAGCACACAACAGCAAAGTGGACAAACCCATGAATCTGATGTATTAACATTGGCTGAGGTCAAACCAACACAGGATAAATGATACCTACGGGCACAAGAGGATTTTGAACAAAAGATCGTTTCATTTTTCGCTAGGGATTTTTTACAACCGTCACATTTAGACATTGTTACACTGTTATTTTTCACGTATATTTAGGATTACACCAACTGATTCCTAATCTCACTGTTTATTGAACTGTTTCATATTATTTGATGAACTATTTTATTATAAAACAATTTTAAATAAAAATAAATTAAGAATGTATTAGAATTACGACCGTTACCGTCAACGTTAGAGCGGAATATTTCATAGTAATCATGGAACGGAGGAGTGCGGCTATTGGCTCTTTTGGCTGACTAAGTATGGGGCTTTAATGCATTTCATAAGCATTATTATTGAAAAATATTAGCATTCTGCACTTCTCCTACAGATAAGCTATAAGTGTGCCAAAGTTCATACTTCCTCCGTCAGCGCATCTTTTATAAAAGGGGGGGGGGCTATTTTTACTTCACGTATTAATATTATGATTCCATTTTTCGACGTAATCGCATGACAAAAATACGAAACAGATATTATGTTCTTCTTTCACTTTTGAACATTTTGTTCAAAACTGGAGTGTTCAGGATTCCGAATTTCATTCACTTGTGACCAGCCCAAGTAGACTAGAGAATACCAAGTTTAAACCTATAACCGCTTTATACTAAACAGTACAATGTACAGTCAACGGTCAAGTAAGTGGTTGGTCTGTATTTAAAATTTTAGAAGCCATTAATAATGCTTTGCATTTAAATATCGTTTATTAGATTAATGGATTATTTAAAAGAAAAGCATCCCAAAGTATTAGATGACCATGAGTTTTTAGAAGAGCTCCTGGAAAAAATTAATCAATGGTTTAATAATTGGACATCTTCAAATGATTGGAACGATATTTGTACACGGAACAGTTACGAGGATTTGGAGGGACATATACAGGTTAGCTGGAATAGATATGGGTTTTGCACCTTTCTGGAGATATTATTGGTACGTAATCTTTGGTATTTTAAGGCTTTTATTAAACTTTCAGTTAATGAAATTTAAAATAGTCACAATATAATATGTAGTTGGTTGCAGTTGGTACAATTTCTTAATAAATTCATGTCGCCATAACAAGAGTAGGTACTTCCGTTGTATGCAGTTTGGAAAGTATGGGAGCTTTCTTATGCAAAAATAGGTACTATAAGCACGCTATTATTTCCCGTTACGTTTTCACGTAACTATAAACAGTTACGTGTAAACCTGGTCCTATTCATTACAAAAACCACAAATAAAACAGTACAGTCCAGGATTTTTTTGTCTGCCCCCTCTAAACAGAATCCAGACTACGCCCTTGGCTTTTGGTTGAGTAATCGGTTAAAAGATCATACAAAAACAATGAAAAAAAATACAGTTAACTTAGGACCCTCCTCCTTTTTAAGAGTCAGTTAAAATAATGATTTTCACTTTAAATGAAAAAAACATAGACAATATAGCAGCAACCAATGGTGTAACTAATCAGATTTTAGATTCAGAATACTTTAATTAAGGACTTAAAAAATCTTAAAAAGTGAATCTTTTTTTGATTGTAGGATGTCAAAAAGTATATAAGGCGCATAAGATTAGGCAATATATTTTAGACTAAACCAACTTAGGACTTCACTAAATAAGGTGGTATTTCCAATGCTCTGGAATATATATTGCAGAACACTCCAAAGCTGAAAGTAATAATTCCTATAAATCAATTCCAGAACACATATAACAATGGTCCTGGTCTTCCATCTTTGGATATAAAACAAAACAAGAATGTGATTCTCATCAAATGGGCCCAAAACTCTACGGGAGATGTGGAGGTGATATGCAAGGACGGAGACAGATATACAGCTGATAATGTCATTGTCACTGTCTCGCTCGAAGTGTTGAAAGAACGGTTAGATCTATCTAATTTTTTTTTACCGAGTTTTAATTTAACTAAAGAAGTGATTTGATTTAATTCAGTCGCGCACGCTGCTGGTGTATTTTTGCAAATATAATGATGGCATATTTTCGTTTTCGTTAAAAATAAGTCGGTGAGCTTGTTTTTTTAAAGTCGGTTTTTAAAAAAACAAGCTCACACTTCATTCAAAGGGTTTATTGGAATTACCCACATTTTTTTCTGTAAACGAAAACATTCGTGGATGTTTATAATATAACGCTATGTTTTATTAATGGATCAGAGCACGTCCATGAGGTGCTGACTTTTGTACTACTGTCTGAAATAAGTTTGCATACCACAAATGCAATTTGAACTCATGTAAAAAATTGCAAAAGATGAATTAAAAGCAATTATCCTATTATTTCCAGTAGTATTTTTTTTATTTAGAAATTTTTCAATTGTCGTTCAATGAACGGAGTTATTTATTTCCGGCGTCCTAATTGTGCGAAATATTTTTTCGGTTCATCACAAGCTGCCAGGCGGTAGAACTCAAATTATATTTTCTGTTATACTTCTTCGTAGAAAACTGTTATAGGAAATTATAGATTCCTTTTAAAATTTTAAAGAGACTTTGTCATGTGCATTTTTACAGATATGGTACACTGTTTTCACCAATGTTACCAAAGGAGAAAATTATAGCAATCAAAACCATATCAGTGGGATTCATTGGAAAAATAATCCTATCCTTTTCGGAACGATGGTGGAATGATGAAACAGAATTCCTGTTTTTTTGGACTAAATCAGACAAAGAAAAACTAAGTAAAGACTGTAAATGGCTGCTCAACGTTGGAATATCTACTATCCCGGAAGGATCTGATAATACCATCACTCTTTGGACTTCTGGAGAAATATCCAAAATTGTAAGTACATTTTTTTTGCAAAGAAGACTGGAGTCGCTATCAGATGAACTTAGGTATCTAACTAAGGATAATAAAAATAAGTTGAGTTGTTTCCGTGAAATGTAGCCACAAAAAGTATTTTATTACTTTAAGTTAGAGTAAGAAAATCATTCATTTCGTATTGATCGTACAAAAAAGTGAGTCTTTATAACACTAAAATCTACCACCGAATCTTAATGCGACCACACACTGAAAAAAACCGACAAGAAACTCAGAAGACTTTTTCCTCATTTTGAAATATGTATACAGTATGTAATTAACGTATTAATAAATTACATTATCAAATATACAATCCAAGAATGGAGCATTGGAAGATACACATTGTAAAAGCGACACCTGTCGATTTCATACCATTAATTTCAACTTTCTCAATTATTGCTATTTCCATAATGACGTAGTTTCCTGACAAATGTATCGTGGTTTACGTAATCGAATGTTTTGGACAAATCACATAAAATACGGAGTGAATCCTGAGAATCCTTCCAACACTCGTTTTTTTTACAATAATTCCACATTAGCATCAACCGGTGATCTACCCCGTGTAAAACTAACCGTTATTCTAAAGCAGGCCTGGGCAAATGGCGGTAGAATTTTGTCTGGCCCGTGAAGTATTGTGTGTATTATTTTTAAAAACACAAACATTCGTTTTTGTCTAACCTAAATCTATATATATAAAAGAAAGTGGTGTTAGTTACACTATTTATAACTCAAGAACGGCTGAACCGATTAGGCTGCAAATGGTGGGGAGGTAGCTTAGAACCGGGAGAAGGACATAGGATACTTTTTATTCTGTTCAATTGTGAGGAAACTGGGAAAAACAACATTTTAATTTTTCCCATACAAACTGAATGGGCGGAACGAAGTTCGCGGGAACAGCTAGTTGGTGCATAAAAAATTGTAGATAAAATATTAGATAAGTATTAAGTATTAGCTATTCTAAAATATAATCATGATAATTGAACAATTACAGTATGTATAATAGTGGCACCATAATGTTAGTTTTTTTACTTAATATACCACATTATTGCATGAATAAACAAACTCTTAGCCTTAACAAAAACTATACTTAAAATATGAAAAAAAACTGTTTCGCCCGAGGCCAAATTTTCATCTGTTACGTGGCCCGACTATCAAAATATTTGCCCACCCCTGTTCTAAATTGTCTCTGAAGAGGATATCTTCATACGCGACTGCTTGTCAAATTGAAAATCGTGTAGACTGACTACTTGTCACATTTCATGTAGAAGCTACCCTTTCGTGTAGCAGGTCCCTAAAGGCGCCAGACACCCAATACCGTCTTTACCATAGGGGCACACGGGGCCCGTGCCCAGGGCCCCCATACTAAGAGGGCCCCGAGAGATCGAATATTTCTCTCACATTTAACCTCAAAATATTTTGGTAGGGTGTATTATACTCTTTTCGTTGCGGGAACGTCGATATTTTCCAAAATTATTCAAATAAATACAAGTTTAACAATAATTTGAGTTATTCAAATACCATAGTAACTAACCAGACATTTACTTACTTGAATTTATAAGCTAGTGTCTACCCCATGTTAGTCCGGGCTCCTTTGCAGAATAGACTATCTGCCATTCTGCCAGGCAGATCCTAAAAGGTGAGCATAGGCTTACCGTCATTAACACTGTGAGATCCTACTGGGTGGTAGAGTTTCGTAGCGACTCGCCCGGATTGATACGACCGCCTTACCTGCTCCCACCGCCATAACGTCAGTGCTTGCCGTATACGTGTTCTGATTCGGAGGGCAAGGTGGGGTACCTTGCACTCCGAATCGGAACACGTCACCTTGGTGGGGCTCCTTTGCAGAATATACTATCTGCCTTTCTGCCAGGCACATCCTAAAAGGCGAGCATAGGCTTCCCGTCACTAACACCGTGAGATTGACGTGTTCCAATTCGGAGGGCAAGGTACCCCGTAAACTTACTTTTTGTTTGAGACCTAACATCATGGTCTCAAGTTAGCAATGCACCAGGAAATCCGCCTACTTATTTTCCTTTCGGTATCATAAAAAATGTACTTTTGTTAGACAATATTTGACTTTTAATTCAATTATTCGGCAATTTGAAAGTTTACAAAATAGTTATAATTCTGAACGCGTCTTTCCTTACTAGAATACCATCTTGCGATCATTCATGCAAACCACTCCAAAGCCAAAATCAAGCCGCTGTAGGGAAATGTCTAATTCGGTGTGGATATATGCATAAACTATAAGCTTTCAGTCGGACAGAATCACTCATAGTATTTCTAAGTAGTCTGTGGAATCATTAAAAATTGTTAATAATTATTTATTGTTAATTAATAGTGTCGCGATTTAATTTCTTTTAATATAATTTGGGCAAGATAAAAAGAAGTTTCTATCTATATGATATTATGTTTTTTTTTTAAGAAAAACAAGTCTTAAGTTTAAAGAATAGCACTATGACACTGGAAGTTGTGACAAAACTTTATGAAGCTCTGGGGGGTTACCATAAGCTCTTAAAACAGTATTATTTCAATAATACTAATTGTCATCGGAGAAAGACAACCTTATGACGTATATCATAAAGTTGCTTATAAAGACGGACATTTAGCAAGATGGAAATAATACTGTTAAAAGCGTTCATGGTAGGGCCCCTGATCAATTATGTCAATAACGTACGTTATAATTCTTGTTAATTATTATGAAACTGTTGTTAAAGAAAAATAATTGGATGCTGATTACAAATATGAATTTGAAAAAAAAGAATTTGCAGCTCACGCCTCACTTTTTCGGAGGATCATCAGTTGAGAGGCATGGAAAAGTTTCGCCTAGATAGGTTTATTCCATTTGGTACATTAATTATACCTTTAAAAAAACCAAGCAAGTATCTTAGATAGATAAGATATCTTAGAAGACTAAGAGGTAGTCAGAAGCACAACCTGGGGGGTGATTATGAGTCTCAATTGCCAACTCAAACTGCAAAAGAGTACATCAAATGACGTCATTTGTGTTTGCTATCTCTACTGTATTTCTGTTGTCACTGGAGATAGCAAATATAAAACGCGTCATTTGACAGCTATTTGATGTACACTTAACCATTTTGAGTTAGCAACTGAGTTTCATAATCAGCCCCCAGGACACCCACGACTAGCCGAATACATTAAGTCCCACAGTGTGATAGGTGGCAAGCCTATCGCCAACCGGGCACAGATCCATCCATTATGTTTATTATACCGCTGAATAAAAATAATAATATATACGTTATATTTATTACATTACGTTATATTTATTATAATACCGCAAATCCATGCGCGGAATTAAATATCTAAGCCTTACATTACTTGCTAAAGGCTGAATAAATAGAAAAACTCTTTCACTAAGTTTTTTTAAAGACTGAGTAATTTGTTAATTATGAGCATAGAAAGTGATAGGTAATATTCTTCAGAAGATTGAGTTTGAGGATTTAGTAGAAAATTTTGCTTAAAAGAAATCTCGAAAGAAACTATTATCGTAATCATAAAAAGCCAGAAAGCATACCAATATTATTAATTACATAACGTAATATAGCAATATATGATTAGCCATAATAAAGCAGATCATAAAGAAAAAAACTGTAAAGTTTTACATTCTAAAAGGGCCCCAAGTTTTTGTGTGCCCAAGAGCCCCAGCAGAGTTTAAGACGGCCCTGCAGACACCCCGTTTATTACATCGCAGACGAACAGATACTTACATAAACACACACGTAAAACTTATAAAAACTTTAAAATTATCACAATTTTTTTTCTTTACGAGATGCTTCTTTTTTGAAATACACTTGTTATAAATACCGGTTGTTATTACCAGGCATTGTAGTGAACATAAATTATAGTCATTGGTCATACAACATTGGGAGTAACCAAGCGATAATTTACTAGATGGATGTCTCAAAGTAGGTATTATACTACAGTAATATTTTTTAACGTTATTCGTATGTCTTATGTCTTAGGTAGAGACTCTTCCAGAAGACAAAGTAATGAGCATGTCAACTGATTTACTACAAAGATTTCTGGATGGAAAGTACAATGTTCCACAACCAACAGGTATTATCAGGTGAGAGATTTTGGTGAATATCCATGTCCATACTAATAAATACTAAGTGTTTGTTTATCATTTTTTCCGTCTTTTTGTAGTTTAAAAATACACAATTAAAACACATACATACATCCGCCAAGTCCCTTGCAGGTAAGATGTCACGATCACAAATACGCCGATTTTGGACACATTTGATTACAGATAAAACCCGAGCGATTTGGTCGTGGGATCTAAACAAGTTTCCCCAGGCAATTACAACCATTCACATTCGAATTCTTAAACTGCTTTGTCAGTCTTACATCTGTTATTGCTTCCACATGACCGAACCGACTGAGCATGACGTTCCTAATTTTAAGACAAATATTTTCTTTTAATCCCATCTTTACTGTTGCGGTCAGTGAGCATTAAACCACAAATTGTCCGTAGCGTTTTAATCTCAACAGCATTCATCTTATTTTCATAAATTTTCTGATATACCCAAGTCTCGCTTGCATAAAACAACGTTGGGATAAACACAGAATTATCCATAGTCAGTCCAGCACCCCGACTCAAAATCTCTCTTTAAATAGCTTACCCACCACTCCATTCCTACTATTCTCTGCACATTCGCGGTCTACCGTTAATCTCTGCTTAATCACTACCAAGATATACAATTTCAATAACTTATAATGCCATATCGTCGACTACATCCGTTCTGGCTACATCTCTTCCAAAAGGCTTGTCACATTCTGTGTTAGTTGGAGGACTTACAGTTACACTGCTTACACGGAATTAGTAAAATAAAAGCTTATTCCTTGTTGTATGGCAATTAGGAGTTATCGAAGGCTAATACCGCTCTATCACTTAATCGGGACTGCACTGATGGAACAATCTAGTGACCAAAACGGTATACCACAAGCGTTCCATTGGGTGTCTGTAAATTACTATCATTATTATGATATGATAAGCGTGTCATATGCTTATTTCAGGTCTACCTGGTACTCCAATCCATTTATTAAATGCGCGTACACCTTTGATGGGTTTCAACAGCATCCAAATGCGAGGAACATCCTGGCGGAACCTCTGCTGGATAAATCGGGTAACCCCAAGGTCTTGTTTGCTGGGGAGGCTACAGACTATACACGTTATTCTACAGTTGATGGAGCCTACAAATCAGGCCATCGTGAAGCTTTGAGATTGCTGTCATGTTAAGGCACCTGGAGCCAGACAGAAAATAAATTTAACGATTAAGTAAATTCAACTCAGTCTTGTTTCAAAGTCGATATTCATTTTCTGAACATCTGATATGTAACTATGAAATGTAATTAAGATAGAAAATGATAGGTGAAGAAAGGCAACAAAAGGTATAGGGAATAGGAACTAGAAGTTGTAGATGACCTCGGTTTTGGGAAGTTTTTTTGGCAAGATAAACTAGAGCATTCATAACTTAAGCAACACCGACATTTAAATAATTATGTAAACAAATACGAATACTATGAAAAAAGAATATTATGTTAATGAAAATTTAAATTAAAAATTGTCACAGAAATCTATTTTTTTCCTTAAAATCATTTCGTGTGTTTTGGTTGTTATTATATATTATTTTAATATTATACAAACATTGAAATTCCAAGCTTGGCACGTTTGCAACAATATTCGTGACACTTGGCACTCCATATTATCTGAGTACCCTGCAAGGAACTTGGTATAAAAATATCTATTTTTATTATCGTTTCATTAGTTACTGAAAAATACAACGTGTAATTTAGATCGTATAAGGCTTACCTAATCTTTATCATCGCCTTCCTTTAAAAATGTCTTGTGTGGCTGTCTCTTACCAACAAGACCTTGTTCGCTAACAATCATTTTGTAATACAAATATTTATTTATAAATACAGAATTTTATAATTCTGAGTTTTGTAACAATCCCAAATGAATTTTTGATCTTTCTTCTTCGATCGGATGTTTGTTTCAATAGTTTATCCACCGCTGCCACCATAATACCTCGCATTTGATGCACGCATTGTAACCCCGTCACGTTTTTTCCCATCGATCCGATAACGGCTGCCAACTCGAGTCCTTCACCCAACCCCAACACAAACTCAAAAAACACCACGATCCACCGTCGCCGTTGATTTCGGTGACGAAGAACTCTTCGGTCCGACACCTAACGCCTAGCGTCAAGTAACTACCCATTCAAACAGCCCACACAGAACGCAGCTCTAAGTCGGTGTTTCGGGCTTCCGGAAGACAGCCCTTGTTGCTTACGATGTAGGGCATAGTCCAATCCATTTAATTAATAACGATGTCTCATGCTGAGCAATTTGGTTGCCCACAAAGTCCTGTGAATTTGTAAAATCAGCGAGGTTAGCAACACATTAGTCAGTCAAAAAAATTAAAGCTTTTAAAGACTGCAAAGTGAACGCTGAGAATTCACTGTTATCTAGGAGAACGGGAGTGGTCCCGGTAAGAAGGGCAAAGTCTGAAGCATCTACCTAACTACCAGTTTTCGAAGTGTTTCGTCATTTTTGACTTCACAGCTTTTGTTTGGATAAGCAGTTTTTTGCAATAACAAAAATGCCAAGTCATATGTTTTGATTAAAATGTAGAGCTTGTTGGGCGCAGGTTTGTAGATGTAGAGTGTGAAGAATTTAAAGCTTGGCTCTACATGACATCTCATAACTTTTAACAGTGCGATGCCTACTTTTTAACCGACTCGAAAAAAGAAGAGGTTCTCAATTCGATTGTATGTTTTTTGTATGTTTATGTCAAGATAAATGAAACATGTATCCATTATTAAGTGTAACTCGGAAACTGCTAGTAGAATGTTGATAAATTGTGTGTGGGACAATCTCGGAATCATTTCTTTTTTCATTTTCTTCATCTTTCGAAAAAAGAATTATGAATTTGCGACTAGATATCCAATGAAATAGATGGAGTCGGTTTTTGTAATTTTACCGAGCTTAATTATTTAAAAAATGTTTTTGTTGGAACTACAGTTACTTGCTGTTTTTTCTGCTGTTGTGTTGTCGTTATTGCTTTCCTATATTTTACATTATATTGTGCCTATGGTTTCGGTAATGAAGTAAAGTATATCCTTGAGGAATATCTACTTACATATTTTCGTTTTATGCCTGATTCCTATATTCGAGAAACGAGTCGTTTTGATTGCGGATGGCAGTATTTTGTATCTGGTACGATTAGTAAGAGTAGTTGGTTCTCGTAAAACATTACAATACGTTACAAGGGCAGGAGGGGGTCTTTCTTACAACACGTTTCGTGTAATTTTTTTTAAATAAAAGGTTGACTTATTTATTTAGTAAATATAAAAAAAAGTATCTTCACGCCCATATCCCCGAAGAGGTAGGCAGAGGCACAACCAGGGCACCCACGACTAGCCAAAGACACTAAGTCCCACAATGTGATAGGTGGCAAGCCTATCGCCAACCGGGCACATTTCCAATCCCGAACAACATTTTTTTTATTAGAAATTTGGAAAAATCCAATTATCTTTTTGTTGCCCGACCCGGGATTCAAACCCGGGACCTCATGCAGTCAAATCCAACAACTGAACCGCTAGACCATTAAAATTGATTTAGTATTATTACCGCAAAGGCAAGGACAAAAACTATAATATACTATATAACTTTTTGCGACTTCCAGAATAAAAATGGTCACTTGAGTGTTTAGAGAGGGGGAGGGGGATACAGAAAAATATTACGGTGCGTTACAAGAGGAGAAGGGAAGTCAAAAATCTTAAAATATTGGGTTACGTAATACTTGAACGCTCCCTTTGTGGCAGTCCAAAGTTTCAAAAAAAACCGGCCAAGTACTAATCAGTTTAGACTTTAGAGCATCGAGGGTTCCGCACAAATCTGTAATAAACAAAAAAATTCATCCATCACATCACTACATACTCGTAGTATAAAACAAAGCCGCTTTCTCTGTCCTTATGTCCCTTTGTATGCTTAAATCTTTAAAACTGCGCAACGGATTTTGATGCGGTTTTTTTTAATAAACGAAATGATAGAAGAGGAAGGTTTATATTTATATTTCATAACAGTGCGAAGCCGGGGCGGACCGCTAGTTGTATTAAAAAACTAGCTTCCGCCCGCGACTCCGTCCGCGCGGATGTCGGTCTTCGCGTGATATAACCGAAAAATTAAGATTTATTTTTTTTCTATGTATTTTTTTCAGGATAAAAAGTACCTATCCCATTTTATGCCCAGGATAATAAGGTATAATTATACCAACTGTCATCGAAATTGAACCGTTAGTTTTCACGTGATGCCTGAACATACAGACAGACAGACAGACAAAATTTTTTTTAATCACATATTTGGGTTTGGTATCGATCCAGTAACACCCCCTGCTATTTATTTTTCAATATTTTCAATGTACAGAATTGACCCTTCTACAGATTTATTATATATATAGTATTATAAAATGTAACTAACATTTTTAGTTTCCGCAATTTTCCTGTATCTATGGCATAAAACGTTGATTCACCTACTAAATTTCAACCATCTTCAACTTTCAACCTTCTTAGTTCACGGGAAGTACCCCGTAGGTTTTGAACAGCTACATTTTTTGATTGCTTTGGCTTAGAAGTTATTTTTTTACAGCTCCAAGGGACAATAGATCTGAGTATTTGATATAACTTTCAGTTTGATTCCTCCGTGTGTTTCTGAGAAAAATAATCTTGACGGACGGATGGACGGCAACAACAGTGATAGTTCTGTTCTTTCCTTTCGAGGAACTGAACCCTAAAAATTAAGAAATTTGCTATTAAGTGTTTATCAAGTGTTTAACTAAATATGTTGGCCTTATTTGTTAACTTCATTATTACATTTGCTTATTTGCTTTTGTAATCATTATGTCATGAAAAAAGATAACAAAAATACCTGACCTACGTGACCTCAGACCTCAGTTATATGGTAACAGAATGACAGTTATCTGTAAACCGTGAAGATGGGTGGAAGTTTGATAGGTGTTTTTGTGCTCACCGTGTTAGCGAATAACATTTTTGTTGGTGGAAACGAGTAAGTAGACTAACTCCTGACGAGTTACTGCCTGAATTTTAAATTTTTAAAGCACAAAAAAATTCCCCGTGTTGATCCGGGCTCCTTTGCATAAAAGACCATCTGCCTTCCAGCCAAGCAGGTCGTAAAAGGCGAGCATAGGCTCACCGTCACTAACACTGTGACATCTGACTAAGTGGTAGAGTTTCGCGCCGACTCGTCCGCATTGATACCACCGCCTTGTCTATTCCTGTCGCCATAACTTCAATGTTTGCCGTTGACGTGTTCCGGTTCGGAGAGTAAGGTAGCCGGTATACTTATTTTTGCTCGAAGCCTAACATCCCGACCCCATGTTGGCAGCGCACCATAACCACCTTTGGTGTCCCCACGCGACGATGTCCAACAATAAAAATATAGTCCCTATTATTATTATTATTATGTTTGTAGGATTATTCCTTCCAATTGGCCAAGACCAACCGGTAACTTACAACATCCACGGGCCAAAGCCAAGTGGACATTATAATGTATTTGTCTGAGAGTGTTGGTGTGTTGGGTTTAACTGCAGGAATTTTCTAGTGATACGGCACGTATTTAGTATGACTGCTTTCTGAAGAGTAATGTAAGTGTATTTGGGTAAATTTAATTCCTCTAGTGAGTTGTGCAAGTTGTTTGGGATAATACCTGTTGTGGATAAAACTATTGGTACAATGGTTACCTTACGCAAATTCTACATGCGGGTTACATCATCTTTTAGTTCTATATATTTATTTAATTTTTCCGCTATTGTGGTTTGGTTGTTATGAGAATTGGGTACTGCTATGTCAATTAAATATCCTGTTTTATTGATTTTATCTATTAATGTAATGTCCGGCCTATTATAATGAACTGTTCTATCGGTAAGTATCGCTCTATCAAAGTACAATTTGTGGGATATATTTTCATAAATCATTTCTGGACTGTATTTATAGTAAGGTACTGGGGGTGTTAGTATCAGGCTGTATTTCAGTGCGAGTTTTTGATGAACGATGTTGGCGACCTGATCATGCCTATGTTTGTAATCTGTTTGTACAATTGCTTTGCAAGATCCAGTAATATGCTGGATCGTCTCAGATGCACTATTGCAACGCCGACATACATCAACCACGTTTCGGATCTTCATAATGTACTTTTGATAGTGACGGGTTTTTATTACTTGGTCCTGGATGGCTGCCATAAAGCCTTCCGTCTCTGGAAACAATTCACCGCGATGGAGCCACTCGTTCAATGCATTTCTATCGACGTGACTATGGCTCAAATCATGGTAATGTCTTCCGTGTAGAGACTTTACGGCCCACTCATCCTTTCGAGTCTGTCGGTCAGTAAGTCTTTCGTTATTTTTAATACTTTTATCTTTTAAATTAAGCGGTGTAAGGTTTAGGTCGTTATGTACTATGGCTTTGTGAAAGTGGGATTGATCAGCTTTGCCGTGGAAGTAATATCTAAGATTTTTAATTTGTTTGTTATGAATGTTGATGACATCTATAAATCCTCGACCTCCGTGATTCCTGGGTAACATTAGCCTCTGTAAACATGATTTTGGATGGTGTTTTCTATGTTTGCTCATTGTGTTATTAATTAAGCGTTGTAGGGCCTGCAGTTTACTACTAATACCAAAGGAATACGTCAAAATGGGGACAGCATAGGTGTTAACAGCCTTCACGATATTTTTTGAGTTAAGATGAGTTTTCATGATAGAATTGAGTCTGTGTTTGAACTTCTGCATAAGATTTGATTTTGTTTCTTTAAAATGTATTTGTCTAGATTTATTGTAGCCAAGATATCTATAGTATTCGGTTTCCTCTAGAGGATCTATGGTTTGACCCGTTAGCAATGTGTAATTGTGTTGGTCTAATAGTCCATTTTTAACGGAATTAATCTTGCACTTGTCGATCCCAAACTCCATGCAGATGTCCATTGAGAAAGTCTCAGTTACTTCTGCCAGTTGATAGAGTTGCTCTTTGGTCTCCGCATAAAGTTTGACATCGTCCATGTACAAGAGATGGTTAAGATTTATTTTATTGTTCCTTGTCAGTGAGTCGGTATCTGCATCAATATATTGCAGGGGATAGCCAATATCTAAAGAGTTTAAAATATTTGATAATGGGTTAATTGCGAGACAAAACCATAAGGGACTCAGAGCATCCCCCTGGAAAATACCTCGTCGTATTTTAATAGCTTGTGTTTCTATTTTGATTGTAGTTGTAGTTAGTTTAAGTCGAGTAGTCCAATTTGCCATTACACATTCTAGAAAATACACTATTGTTGGATGAATTTTGTAAATATCTAGTATCTTAAGGAGCCAAGAGTGGGGTATAGAATCATATGCATTTTTGTAGTCTATGTACATTGAATAAAGGTCTTTCTTCTGTTTTTGGACTTGTCTCATTATGACTGCATCTATAGATAGTTGCTCTTTGCAGCCCTGGCTTGATTTACGGCATCCTTTTTGTTGCTCTACTAATATGCTGTTTTTCTCAGCATGGGAATATATGAAGTGACTAACACAACTGGTCATGATTTTGTATATAGTTTGTAAACATGTGATGGGCCTATAATTTGATGGGTTTTTGAGATTGTTAGTATCTTTTGGTAACATGTGTGTAATTCCTGTTGTGATGTAAGCTGGCATTGAGTGGGGATTAGCTATAAAGTTGTTATGTGTTTGAGTATGTAAGGATGAATGTATGTAAATTTTTTTATCCAGAAGTTATGGATGTGATCTGTGCCTGGCGCTTTCCAGTTATGGAGTTTCTTGATAACTTCTTGGAACACCTCTGCAGTAATCACTTGGAACTCCATGGGCTCCGATATAGGGTGTGTATTTTGAGTATCTATCCATTGAGCTTGTGTATTATGACATATAGGGTTGTCCCATAGTTGGGACCAAAATCTGTGCAGTTCTTCTGATGTAGGTGTGGTGGACGTAGCAATGGTAGTATTACTTTGTGTATCATTGGAGGAACACTGGCTGAGTTTTCGGTAGAACTGTTTTTCGTTATGAATAAATTTAATGTTTTGACTTTTTCGAAGTGTGCATGTTTTGTAACGTTTCAGTCGACTACTTGTTACGGAAAGTTTTGTTTCAGTGTTTCTAGAAAGTGTGGAAGCTGTGAATTATGTTCTTCATGTGTAGTATGTATTTTGTATTGTATAATGATGTTTGAGATATGATTGTTTAAGGTGGTACCTACTCCTATTTCCTTTTATATATTGAGTTAATCGTCCGATTTTTCTACGAATATCTTCTATCTTTCTTTCTAATCTGATTTGCCATTTTGGTTTTCGGCTATGATTTTGGGTTGCAGAGTTTTCCCTTTCCATTGGGCTGTTTACCTCTAAACGCGCTCTATTAAGTTTAGCTGCCGTCCAAGCTGCACAATATATTGTTGTCTGAAGTGTGTTAAAGTCTATCTCTGGGTGAATATGTTTAGGATGAGTTTGAGTATTAATATAATGAACAATTTTAGAAAATTTTTTCGACGATTTCTGCTTTGGAATATAAGGCCGGGTTGTAGGATCAGAGTTATTGAATTTGTCAAAAACATCTGAGAATGTATTTGTTATAAGTATTTCTAGATTAATGTCAGCGTCATTCTGAACTTGTGTGCAAGGCACAGTGACTGTGAGTGTAACGTTATTTGAGAGGGCAATCTCCTCGGGGCTTACCTTTTGCAATGTTACTCGAGGTCCATTCCACGTGAGGCCATTATGGTAATCGTCGTCGGGGGTGCTATCTTGGCCAATAGAAGATAGCGTGTCTGATATGTTATCTGTTACTATCGAGTTGTTTATGTTTGATGTCCTGTTCTGATCATTATTCTGTTTTGAAGTTTGGTTTTTGATAATTTCTCTTTCTTTGGCTGGTATAAGATTGTTGCGATGGATGACTCTAATCTGGTCTGATAATCTTTGTTCAATTACGAAATTTAGTTCGGGAAATAATTCTGTGAATTTTCTATGAAGTAACGTTCGGTAGGTAGTGAGATTAGTTTCATTGTTGGTAACGCTATAGTAACACTGAAGAAGTTGCCGGTTAATATCTTCTGTCCACTGCATTCTCTGTCTCGGTTTTCCTGTTTTCGTAAGTGTCGATTTTATGTTTACTAAATTATTATATTGTTGAGAATTTATACGATTATGTCTACCGTGATAATATGATGTTGCTATAGAATTTGAACCGCTTGCTGAGTTACTAAAAGCGTCTGTGAGGTCCGAGGAAGATATTTGTGTATTTTGTTTGGACTTGTTTGGTGCTTTATTTTGCATATTTTGTATGACTTCCTGTTTGATCTCTTCTAATATTTCAGGTGCTAGCAGTCTGTTTCGTATGATAGCTCGCCTTTGATCTCCTATCCTTTGTTTGTGTGTTTGAATGTCTGGGAAACTTTGCGTGAATCGTACAAACAGTGGTTCAAGGTATTTATTTGTGTGTGTTTCAAGTTGTGTGATTTCAAGGTAGTTGCGCCAAATGAATTTGTTCATATCATTAGTCCATGTTATACGCGCACGTTTTGTGGTGCCTGTAGTGGGAGCAAGTCGTATGGCTTCCGCCTGTTGCTCAACATCTACTGACATTGGGGTTGCAGTCGGTGAACGAGATGTGGATGGGTTCTCAAAAGAATGTGGGGATGAACTGGGTGACTGGAACAAACTATGGGTGGATGAAATGGATGATGACGGGGAAGATGATGTGGTGTTTACCCTACTCGCAGCAGTACTAGACTGGGCAAGTTGTAGCGATTCGATGCCCTCCCCAGAGTACGTAGGGCTGCCCGAACTTGCTAATTCGGGGTGGGATTCTCCATTTCTGATACCCACCTGGGGTACTTTATTACTACTTCTTAATCGCATCGCTATTGTGGGCTTACTATTGCTCCGTTGGTCATTGGTGAGTATTCAGCTACCTGCTGCCAATGTCCGCCCCTCACGTGGCTGTAGGTGGTCAAGCCGGACGTGGAGTTAAATTTATGAGGGGCTTATTATTATTATTATGGTAAGAGACAATGCTCGCCTTCTCTGATGCTTCTGTGTGTTCACTAAATTTTGCATTAAGGCCCCATACTCAGTCAGCCAGCAGAGCCAATCACCGCACTCCCCCATTCCATGATTACTAGGAACAATGGCGCTCTAAAGTAAACGTCTTAAGCGACAAATCACTATTTTTGACACTATAAAAGTAATTTGAAAAAAAGTATAAAAACTGAAACACTTATCTTTTAGGTATAGTACTTATCTATGTTTAATTTAAATCTGGTGTCGATATTTTCACAATTGAAGTAGACAGAAAGCAAAAGCTTTCAAAAAAGGGTTAACTTTTTGATTTTTTTCTATCGAGCAAAGTGAAATGAATCGTGTTTTGGAAACACTAGTCTAGTAAAGCATATTCATGTTAATCTTGTGTATTTTTGTCAGCAAGATCCGTGATTGCTTTGTATGAAAAAAAACAGTAAACTGCTGACGCATTTTAGCGTATATGGCCCCTTAATTACCTACCTGGCGAACTTAGTTCACTTGGCACTCCACTCTCTGACACATAATACAGACAGGCAGACAAAAATTACAAAAATGATAAAAATGTGTTCTGCTGCTTATTTTGAGTCGCGTGAACCCATTTTAAACGACTTGAAATTTATTCTAGTGTCCATTTAAGTATTATTCGTATCGTTGACTAATACCTATATAACACAAGCATATAATTTGCATGATTAGGTATCTTCACGCCCATATCCCAGAAGATGTAGGCAGAGGCCCAACCAGGGCACCCACGGGCCACGACTAGCCGAAGACATTAAGTCCCACAATGTGATAGGTGGCAAGTCTATCGCCAACCGGGCACATATCCAATCCTGAGCAACGTTTGCTTTATTTAGAAAATTGGAAAAACCAAATTTTCTTTTTGTTGTCCGACCCGGGATTCGAACCCGGGACCTCATGCAGTTAAGTCCAACACCTGAACCGCTAGACCACAGAGGCGATACATGCATGATTAGTTTCAATTTGTGTGACTTCCAGGGATATTCATCTATTTTTAAAAAAAAAAAGAGAAAATTCTCAAATTGACTGTATTTTTTTGTGTGT
>NJDD01003446.1:25796-37228 GCA_002245505.1 Calephelis nemesis
TTGCTCCAAACTTCTCATTAAGAATAGGGCTAATGTTCTTGCCTAGTTCGTCACTGTACATTATAATATTTTTATTAATGTTTTTATTTCTAGTTGAGAGACTGTCACGCTCTGTGCTTAATACATTTAATTGTACATTATCCTCTTTGGAATGTATTGATTGCTGTAAACTTTTTTTTTTATGTTATAGGAAGGCAAACAAGCAGACGGATTTCCTGATGGTGAGAAATTCACGCCGCCTAGAGACACCAAAGATGGTAATGGTGCGTTGCCAACCTGAGGTCAGGATGTTAGACCTCGAGCAAAAGTAAGTTTACCGGCTACCTTACCCTCCGGACCGGAACACGTTGTGACGTTATGGCGGCAGGAATAGGTAAGGCGATGGTACCAAACCGGGCGAGTCGCTACACAACTCTACCACCTAGTCAAACTTAAAGTGGGATTTGAAGATTCAGGTACTCGGTTGTTTAACAAGGAATTAAACCTGTCCTCATTATATTTACATAAATTCAGTAAACTGTCCATTGCCAAAATGTGCTCTTTAATTTCTTTTTCAGCTATCTGATACTTAATTGAAATGTTTTCTAAAGAATTTGTTAAATAAATAATTTCCTGCTGTAATACTTGTGTGTCAGCCTCATATTCAGAGGCGTATTATCCCTAAGGCAAAGTAGGCACGTGCCTAGGGGCGCGAGATTACAAAGAGGCGCAAACAGAAATTTTTGAACAAAGAAAAAAACAGAAGTAAATGTTTATGTCAAAACATATAGGTACACAGTCAAATCTGGTTCCAGAGGGGCCTCATGGCTTTCAATGTTCCTTCTGTCCTTGCTTTCTTCACTCTTATCACATGCCTAAGTACAAGTGTCCTGGTCTACCTAGTTATTTCTAATAGAGGGGCGCCGAAAAGATGTTTGCCTATAGCGCTTTTTACATTTAATCCGCCTCTGCTCATATTTATCTAATTTACTTTGAGATTCTAAGCGATGACTATTAAACTGCCTTCTCAAAAACAATAATTTGTTTTTACAAATCTTCAAATTTTTTAAATTAATCTACAAAACCACTCAATATGTCTGCAATAATTGCAGTCTGTTGACCAAAGTCTGATTGGAAGTGATACACACTTTATGCTACAGGTTTATTATTATTAACGGTGAAAAGGTTGACATTCCACGATCAGATCAATCGGATATTATCTTCGACGATGCAACACACTAAAGGAGTCTCTCCCTAAGCCATAAACGCACCTTTAGGGTCTATGGTATCTATAGTATAAATATATCCCGTAAAAATTCTCTTTGCTTGCTTTTCTTTCAAAACTCTTAAAAATCTTTTTATACAGGATTCATGGAACATACCCAAGTAGGGTGTACAACTTAACAGTACAAAAGAACATTTCCACGCTGACCCAAGAGATGGAAGGAGATGCATATCTTTCAGATCACAGTCCTGTGAATCAAAATCTGGTGAAGGAGCTGATGTCCTATGCCTTAGCACTAGATGATGACCCTCCTAAGAATCCTAAGAATCCGGAACCACTTGGGAAGTTTATTACTAGAAGGTATCCTAAGTTTGCATTATAATTTCTTGTAGCATACGAACATTTACGAAACATAGCAAACATATAGCAGGAGAGCCCAAGAGGTAATTTTTGGAGTTACTCGAGCACGTCAGATTATAATATGACACATACCTTGTGCATTAAACAACTCTATCATAATCTCTACTTCTAAATCTAATTACTTGCGATTACTTGTGTAATAATTAATTTCTGTAAACTTGTAGACCAAAGCCACGATTTGGTTCTACTTTACATGTTCCCATATGTATGTAAAGAACTGCAATAATCTCAGAGAAAACACTGAATCGCAATCATTAACAAGAACTGCTATAAAAACCTTTAATAAATAAAGTTATTTAAATTCATCCAAACTCCGAAATACCGTCTTAACTATAATAATAATTTGTCGTCTAATTATACAATAAGTTTGATGGTTTTCCTCAATTTACTTGAGATCCCTTACTCCGATCCTGACTAGATTTTTTAGACTTTTTTTTCTTTTTTAGACTTTTTCTAGACTAGCCAGCCAATGAACAAGATTTTTTAAATAGGTTAAAATATTAATTGTCAGGCATCAATAAAGCTTCGTTTTAGTATGCCACTAAGATGACATAAAAAATTAAGTATTTTCCTCAATTTCCCCGGGATTCCATTATCAGATCTACACTTGGTGGCAACAAGACAATGTCGGAAGTACGGTTATTCAAAACAAAATATGTATTTTTAAAATAATTTCTAAAATGACTTGCAAGATGTACTTAATTAAATAACCTAACCTCTTCCTTTTTTGAAGTCGTATAGAAAAAAAATACTTTAGGCACACACCGTGTTTACAGCGATTATAAAATGTATACCTAATGATACGAGGTACCTAGAATAGGTACCTAGGTTCTTGAGCGCGCTTTTCAAAATTTATCCTTAGAAACAGATAACGCTCATTAAAGTATCTAAAACCAATAATAATATAAAGAACAAAATAAAAAAATACTGTATAAGTAGATGTCCAAATGTGGCATTACACACAAACTCTTAGTACCTACCTAGTTTATGTAGTACATTTATTAATGTTTATATATTAATTGTTTTAACAATAAAGAAATAAAAAAGAAACACTTTTTGACTACATTCTAAACAGTAAATCGTCTTGAATCAATTTCTGAGCTCCATTGAATAATATACCAGATACTCGTTATATCTTTGAAGGTTCTGACCTACTGGCTCTGGCCAGTGCCGGATTAAGCCCATAGGGGGCCCTAGGCCATATTGATTTTGGATATACAAAATAAAATAATTATAACAATTAAATAAAAACATATTATTTCAATTAAAAAAAAATAGAAATTAAAAATTTTATTTAAAAAAAACATGTCAAATTTTGTTAGGGGCCCCTGATCGTCGGGGGCCCGATACCGTGGCCTAGTCTGGCCTATTGGGTAATCCAGCACTGGTCAGAGCTACTAGTTATTACATTTCGTTTTATTTACAGATTAATAGAGTATGTTAAACAAAATCATCCCCAATTATTAGACGACCAAGAATTTCTAAATGAAGTCCTAGAAAAAATTAGTCAGATTTTTAATAATTTAAACGCGTCAAACGACTGGAATGACCTCAGCACGCAGTCGAGTTATGAACACCTGGAAGGACACCAACACGTTAGCTGGCACAGACATGGTTATAAAACCTTCTTTGATATATTATTGGTATGTTGGCGTCTTATATTTAAAAAAAAAACATCATCACGCCCCTGTCCCCGAAGAGGTAGGCAGAGACACAACCAGGGCACCCACGGACTAGCCGAAAACAATAAGTCCCACAATGTGATTGGTGGCAAGCCTATCTATCACCAACCGGGCACATTTCCAATCCCGAACAACATTTTTTATTAAGAAATTAGAAAAACCCAATTTTCTTTTTGTTGCCCGACCCGGGATTCGAACCCGGGACCTCATGCAGTCAAGTCCAACAACTGAACCGTTAGACCACAGAGGCGATACTTCTATTATATTATATAGTCATATAATATTACAGCTCTTACCTACCCCTAGTAATAAGGTTTTGACGACTACATGTGAAAAATACGTAAAGACCAGGCTGACACTGGCGGCAATCCTACTTCATCGAGTACTAACATTTAGCAAGCAGTCATTTTGTTTAAATTTAGGTCAACTAACTATAAGTGATGGAATCACCTACGATCATCTTAAATAAAAGAAAAGTCATGAATGCATAGCGTATTTAATTTTAAATATTCCACTTCCATGGTCACAACGCAGGATACAATGTAACTAATGTACAATGTAATTACAATGTAAGAGCTTGAGGTATAATCTGGTTAACTCAATCGGGACCATCAACTAATTTCAACAAAGCATCAGGTAATCGCCCGAATTATCCAAAAAACTAATTTTTCGACGAATTTTCTATAAAAAATTAGTTACTTACATACGTAAACATTTGTAAAAAAACATTATCATTTGTTTAAAACAAATGCTGAAACATTAGGAATTTCGTGCTTTAGAAATAGTGAGAAATTGCATGTGCCGAACCAAAAACTTAATATTTATAAAAATAATGTTTACTGCATGTCAATTCGTATGTAATACAACCAAATTCCTGATAATCTCAAATCTCTTCCATTAAAAAGATTTCGAAGGAAAGTATTTGACTTGTTGTTAGATAAAACATATTATAGTGTCAAAGATTTTCTTGTAGAAAAGAATTTATAGTAAAACAACTAATAATTATTAACCAAATATAATGAAAGGTATGGTTGCCGAGGAGTTTGTTTCGCCGTTTCTTCTCCTGTCTGGCTAGGTTTGGAAACGGTGGTAGTTTACGGTAGGTAGATAGGGTTAAATTCAATTATAGTTATTAAATGTTTTGGTAATAAACAATTAATCTAGTCATAAATATAAATATTTGGCTAAGAAGTTGAAGCATATGTACCTTATTCAATAATATTTTTTAAAAATGTTAAAATATTTGCACACCAAAATATGGTGGAATATGTTGTTAAACTTAAATATTTTTGTAACATCTAATTTACACACATATTTCCGCAAATAAATAATATTCTTTCTTTCTTTCTTTCTTAATAATCCAGTACTCAAATCGCTAAGGTATCCGAAGGTGGTGTCATGATCCTCCGGAACCTGAGCGTTTGTATAAAAAGGGTTGTGAGTTAGGAGGAATCTAGACAGGTCTGCAAGGATCGTAAAATTTGGCACTCAATACTTTCTGTCAACCTCGTAAGGGACTTGGCGTGCAGATATGTATGTAACTAACAGTTGAAATTTCCAGAACACATACAACAATGGTCCTGGACTTGCAAACTTAGATATTAAATTAAATAAAGAAGTAACTCTCATCAAATGGCCCCAAAACTCCTCACGAGATGTGGAAGTGATATGCAAGGACGGAGAAGTATATACAGCTGATAATGTCATTGTTACAGTCTCCCTGGGTGTACTAAAAGAACGGTAAGAATAGTACGAAAACTAAGTCATATAAACCAGTCTACACTGTTACTTCACGTATATTATAATTTGTATACCACCTATCACATTGTGTGACTTAGTTGTGACTCCGGCTAGTCGTGGGTGTCTTGGTTACACCTCTGCCTACCTGCTTAACTCTTATTTTATACTTTTCTAACCTCACTCATTAAAAAAAGCCTGAGATTATTGATTATATTATACTAGCAGCACGTCCTAGCTTTGCAAAAGTGGACGAACTTATATTTTTTATAGCACTAACGTAGCGTATGCTTATCAGCGGTATTGCCAGATTCTAATGGTAAAATATTTGTTAAAATTTGTTCAGTAGTTGCGGTTCCAATAGGTTCAGTATAATAATAAATAAAAAACTCTTGAAGCTATTATAAAAAGCTGCATCAAAATCCGTTGCTTAGTTTTGAAGAAAAGCATACATTTAAAGTAATGCGTCCGAGTATACTATGTAGTGATTTTCTTTGGTAAGACTAAATACATAGATCTAGTGAGTATATTAATTAGTCTATGACTAAATAATGTCAAGTCCCCAGATATGCAACATTGTTCTCTCCGAAGCTGCCAGCCGAAAAAATCACAGCAATCAAAGCAATATCAGCTGGAGTGATTGGAAAAATTATTCTGTTATTCCCAAAGCCTTGGTGGAATAATGAATCTGTTTTGCTGCTACTCTGGAATCAAATTGATAAAAAGAGGGTAGGTGAGGACTACAAGTGGCTCACTGAAGTCGGACTGATCAGTTTCCCAAAAGGATCAAACAATACTATCACATTGTGGACTTCTGGGGAAATAGCCAAGTTGGTGAGTATAGAGAGCAATTCTAGAAGTATTACAACAATTGAACTTAAGCGCAGTGACATTGCAAAAACCTACTGAAACTATTCCATTGGGTACCACGTCACGATTTGATCATAGTTTTTCCGAATCTGATTCTTTTGCTATCTGCAAATGATTTTGAAATGGCACTACATTAATTTTACCATTATCGGACAAAGTGGTTTTTGAGTTAAACTCAAAAACTCATAATTTTTTGCTTAAGTCGTCAACTTAACCTCATCAACGATACTCAGAATCATGACCTATCATTATAAAAAAGAACCACCGAAATCGGTTTGTTATTAGCCGAGTATTCGAGTAACAAACATAAAAATTCCCCGTGTTGGTCCGGGCTCTTTTGGAGAATAGATCATCTGCCTTCCTTGTCAGGCAGCTCGTAAAAGGCGAGCATAGGCTCACCGTCACTAACACCGTGACATCTAACTAGGTCGTAGAGTTCAGCAGCGACTCGCCCGGATTGGTACCACCGCCTTACCTATTCCTGCCGCCATAACGTCATGACGTGTTCCGGTTCGGAGGGTAAGGTAGCCGGTAAACTTACTTTTGCTCGAGGCCTAACATCCCGGCCTCAGGATGGCAACGCGCTATTACCACCTTTGGTGTCTCTAGGCGGCGTAAATTTCTTACCATCAGGAAATCCCTCTGCTTGTTTGCCTTCCAATATCTTAAAAAAACTGTTCGAATGGTGAACCACTTACTTTTCAGAATCGGTTATAAATATTTATTTATTTTATTTTAAATAAAAACACAGGTAATACACAAAGTATAAAATGGCCAAATTAAAAATTCCAACTTTTAATTGGCGCCTTTAAGGTGCACAGAGGAAGTTGTCGAGCATAATGGTAAGTATGCTGGCAGACACGCCTATGAGCTAGCTGGCGAACTTGTCAAATGGAAATATGTTTGGAAAGCTGTGCAGACGATCTTTACATTTCTAAGTATAAGTTATAAGTTAAAACAAGTTAATAGGATTTTCAAAACAGGTGGGTATCTGCCGATATAGAGGGTGAAAACATCATCTTAACACACATGGTACTGCAACTGTCAGAATAACCTTAAACTGCTTCAACAAACTACGCATGTTAAAGGTGGACATGAAATAGAGGTTTTTAAAGTATTGTGAAGATGTGAATAGAGCGGAATATTTGTCAAGTAAAAGCTGTGTCTGGTATTTAAATTTCAAGTTGTTGCCTCACCTTTTTTTAAATAAAGATCATTACTAAAACAACGCAGTCTAATAACTGAATAGATTCCTGGCTACGCCCTTGGACATTTAACAAAACATTTTTATATACATTTAACAAAATCCGTCTACTTGTCCATCATACGGCACCGTCGCCCGGCATTGGATAAGCGCATGCATTTGCCACCTATCGTACTGTGGAACTTAGTATCTCCAGATGCAAGTGTTAGTGAAGATACAAAAAATGTTTTCTAGTTCAGTGATCTTTAAAATTATTTATTTCAGGTTGAAGCTCTCCCTGAAAATGATGTTATGAAGAAATCTGCGGATTTGTTACGGCGATTTCTGGACAGAAAGTACAATATTACACAACCTACGGGTATTATCAGGTAGGATTGTATTCGTTGGAGCCTACCTCCTGCTCTCCTATTATCAGTCGTCATCCGCTATTAAAAATTAACATTATCTAACTGACTTAACAACATTTGACCACTACCACCAGACTATCGACAATTACCAGAATAAGTATTTAATTGTCTTTACGTGCAGATTTTTTTTATGATATTAGAAGCCAATCAAGCATTCAGATTTCCTGATGGAAATCAAACAAAGTTGAATTAAGAACCTCATTACTTTTCCAGTCTGTTAAAAATACCGATTCATAGCCTTCGTTAACTGTTATTTAGATGGAGTTTGTTTTTATCTATTTATATGTATTTTATTTTAAACAGGTCAACGTGGTATTCCAACCCTTTCACAAGGTGTAGCTACACCTACGACGGTCTGGATATGGTTCAGAATTCAAACGCAAGGAACATCCTGGCTGAACCTTTGCTGGATTACTCCGGTTCACCCAAAGTATTATTTGCAGGGGAAGCAACAAACTATAGACATTTCGCCACTGTACATGGAGCCAGTGATTCTGGATATAGGGAAGCTGTGAGATTGTTATCATCTAGTAAAGTTTAGGGAACTCACCGACAATATCCGTAAACCATTTGTTGTCAGTGCCATCTATTGGTAAACAATACAAATCTCTGATCTGTAAGAACGTCCAGATTAAAAATTACAATAAGGTGTTCGTTTTATTTATTTACTACCCAACTCACTAACAGAAAAACAATCTTTCTTATACACAAATTACAAGTTTTTATTTAACTTAACTCGCCTAGCGAATTACGTAATTGTATTACTAAAACAAACAGAAAATATGAACAAAAATATTTTTGTTTTCAATTTAAACTCTACCTGCCATGAAGAAATTTTTAATCGCCTTTCAGTTATGTAATTAATTTAAAAAAAAATTCAAATGTACCAATCTTTACAGAACATATCTATAATCTATATTATATATTTTTACCTATTATAAAGAAATACTCGCCTCTGTGGTCTAGCGGTCCAGCATCGGACTTGACTTCTTGAGGTCCCGGGTTCAAACCCCGGGTAGGGCAACAAAAAAATTAGAAAATGTGTATTTTAAATTTTCTAATAATAAGATCGTTGCCCGGGATTGGATATGTGCCCGGTTGGCGATATGCTTGCTACTTATCACATTGTGACACTTTATGTCTTCGGCTAGTCGTGGGTGCCCTGGTTATGCCTCTGCTACCATTCCGGGGATGTGGGCGTAAAAATACTTTTTAATAAAATAAAAGTGCACTGAGTTATAGACTTGTGACATTTTGTTTTAAACACATGTTGTTTTTGAAATGCCTTTACGTAGTTAATAAACAAATTGTGAATTCTATTAATATCACAAATGCGAAAGTTTGTACGTTTGTTTGTTTGGTACTCCTTCACGCAAAAACTTGTAAACCGATTTCAATGAAATTTGGCACACACATAGAGGGTAACTTTGACTAACATATAGGATTGTTTATATCCCGAAAAAATACCGTTCCTGTGGCACCATTAACTACACGGGCAACACCACAAGCAATAGCTAGTTAGTGATAAATGAAAAAACGTACAATGTAAGTATGTATTTTTGCCAAGGTTGAAACTTGCTGGTTAATTTCATCTACTTCCTGGTTACTGATTGAGTTAAAATTTTGCATGCCTGTGCAATTCGGATGCTAACACAAATAATTATGAAGTGAAACAGATCTGGTGATGGGACCGGACGATGGCCATAAGAACTGCTGAAATTCCCAACATTAACCTATCGTACTTGGGATTATTCGGTAGGTATGTCTTGAATAGAACCTACTTCTCAAGTGTACTGGAATTAGCCTTTGCAAATTCAAAAATACTTTTTGAACTAAAAACTTATTTAGCGGCGTTACGCACTTTTTTTGAATGGGTAAAAACTTCTAAATTCGCGTCAGGAAACGTGACCTGATTCGTAAGACACAAAATTCGTAAGACGGCGGGGCGATTGCGGGAATAAGACGGCGCAGGGCGCTTGCGCGCGGTTACACCCGTTTGCCAGAATTCCATTTGTCATAATTTCATCTGCTACAATGGTCACAGACATGCTATTGTTTCTCATAATTTCATATGTCATACTCATTGTTATACTATGTTAGTCACATACTAGAAATTTTGTTTCCCACAAAGTCAATTTCAATAATATCATTTGCTAGCATGATTGTAAGCCGGATTATCACAAGCCAAAACACCATTTACCATCAAATTAACTTCTAAAAAAGAACATAAATTCGTTTTATACTAAAAGATTTGTGTATGGTTTGGTTGGTTAGGTTAGGTTAGAACATGGAAGATAACGCACCTCGCAGGAGACCCGCCCTGGGAGCTCCAAGCGCGTGCTCTTGCCGACACATACCTCGCGGTATCGTCGGCGAGAGCGTGCGGGGAGCCCCAGGCGTGGGAGGACGAGAGGCGCATGCAGAAGCAGGCGTGGGAGACCACGATGGAGCGGTGGAAGGAGGACCTAGCCCCACCTGTCCCTGGACAGGCGACGGTGGAGGCTATCCGACCGGTCCTCCGAGGTTCGGGTCGCTGACGTTCCGACTTGTGCAGGTGCTTTCCGGGCACGGATGCTTCGGGAAGTATCTGCACATGATCACGAGACGGGAGGCGACCCCCGCCTGCCACGAGTGCGGGGCGCCAGAAGATATGGCGTCCCACACGCTGGGAGAGTGTGTCGCCTTCGAGCAACAGCGGCGTACTCTCTCAGCGATCGTAGGAGAGGACCTCTCGCTGCCGAGCATAGTCAGCGCCATGCTCGGTAGTGACAGGTCCTGGAAGGCGGTGGTCTCCTTTTGCGAAGTCGTAATGACGCAAAAGGAGACCACGGAGCGGGGCCGGAAGGACGATCCCAACACGGGCCCGCTCCGGCGCAGGGGGACGGGGGCGCGAGAAGACGGTTCATCCGCTTTCAAAGTGCTCCCGATGCGGGGTAGTCCATTGAAAAGTTACATTTGGGGTTGCGTTTTTTAGAGGACGCAATTTTATTTTTTTGATGTGTAGGGAGGGTCAGTGTAAAGCTAAAACCAAGTTTGTGGGGTCGCCACCCTTGTCCCATGGCCGCCATCTTGAAAATAGGGGTTGAAATGGTTCTTATGATATATCTCTTAAACTATTTATTTTATAAAAAAAAATTACTAATATTTTTTGTTGCAAATTAAATTATCTACAACTTTGGTCCAGTAACTTTTTATCGTAGAATTATAAATAAAAAAAATTTACAAGCAAAAATCTTCAGAAATTCGAGAAAAAATTTACATTTTTCGATGTAACTTTTTTATTATCATTATAGGAAAAAATTATATCAGACCATTTTTGTAGATCGTTTTTTGAGGAACAACTTTTACTAACATTATTTTTTCATCAAGTCAATAGCTAAGGTTCTACAGCGCTCCGAAGCGAGTACTATTGTTTAGTACTCTTAACTATACCAATATTATACGTGTGTACTAATAATAATATGTCATCAGTTATTGTTTTTTTTTATTTTGTTATTATATTTTTTTACAATTTTGCAATATTATTAATAATTAATTATTGACTCTTCCCTACCAACCACGAGGTAGACTCTAGAGGCGCGTTTTTTTTACGTGGTATACCCAATAGGCATAATCCACAGTAATTTTCTAAATTAGAACTACTCCGTCCTCAGTCGTTTCGATGGCCCAGGCTGCGGCTCAGCATCTGATCGGCTTTCTGAATCAAATACCAGTGGGAAAACTGGAGAAGGAAGGGGTGTTAATGTTCGAGGTTCATCATCAGTCATTTTCATTTATTAATTCTGAGATTTAAATTACGTTGATACAAATCTCTCCAGAACAATGGAAGCACACTGCAGAACATTTCAGTCCTGCTTTTCGACATCCACACTTCCTCCAGTTTCCTTTGCATTTGCAAAAGATCAATT
>NJDD01003446.1:37246-53964 GCA_002245505.1 Calephelis nemesis
GTGCTGGAGGTTTAAAGGTCTGCACTGGCATCGATAATTTTCCACATTTTTCCCAGCCCCACTCTTCAGGATCAATAAAATTACAAAATTACCGAGCCACGACTGGACCTGATGGTAGACTCGTATGTAATGATAGATAAAACAAGTATGAAAGCGAGCTGTGTCTTGTGTTGGAGGAAGTGAAGATAAGTTAAATGTACTTTTTGTTACTGCCTTGGCGAATTTTTTATTTTAGGCTGTCAAAAGAATTATCATCTTTATTACGACCGTATAAAGAGATAAAATACGTTCACCAATTACAGTGAGCAAAGCAGGATCAACTCTCTTGTTGAGAAACAAAGCTGTTCCACTTGCAAACTCTAAATGTTTTTCCAGGGTTTTAACAAATTTAATTTTACCGATATTGTAAAGAGCTGAAGTTGTGTCGCTTACCTATACTTAGTCACTTGGGTATTTTTTAAATGAACAGTATTCTCGGTAACGGCCATCAGATTTAAAATTATTTTAAAAATCAATACTTGTTAAATCCTGTTATGAAGTGAAAAAGAGTCAATAATTAATTATTAATAAATTTAGCACCAGTGCTATAAAGACGGAAGATTTGTTGTTCAGAATGTAAGTATAAACCAAAAACCACTGTGCAATAAATTAATTGTTTGATTAAAAAATCAAGTTGTATTAAAATCGGTTTAGTAGAAGCTTAAGTATGGACAACCTGCTACACTTTGTCAAATTTTCATGTTTCTTTTATTCTTAGTGTTTATTTTTCACCTGCCGTCAAAAGTTAATTATATGGTTGGACAAAGTATAGAAATAAATGGCATAAAAAAGATTGAACAAAATCATTTATAAAAAATATATAATTACATTAATGCCGATAGTTCTTTTCTAATATTTTTTACGATTTTCTGTTTTAGGTCTAGACTTTGCAATAGGTGAACCTGGTGAAGTACATTATGTCGAAAGAGGAGAACCTACAACTGATTTAACAGTTGGTGAGATGGTTACAACGAAGTTAATTGTATATTTAAGGAGTAAGAGACAATCGTGGCTCATAGACACCATAGATGTTATAAGTGCGTCGTTGTTCTGTGTCTGTGTTAGGACTATTGTACGAGTCTCCCGGCTACCCTCCGAACTAGTACATGATAGTATCATGTCGACAGGAATAGGTTAAGCGATCGAACCCTACCCGAACATATTTGTTACCTATATAGCATTCTACCACCTGAGGTTTTATCGGCTATAATTCTTTTAACCTACGCTCGCCGCTTATGAGTTGCCAGATGGTTAATAATACTCAGCTAACTTGAATTAACACAAAGAATATTGAATAAAAAATGTAATAGTTTTAATTAAGTATTTAAATACCTAAGCAATTTTATTTTGTGTCTTTGAAAGTAAATACATATATTTTTATTGTCAATATAGCTATGTGTTATGTTACCTACTGTAAGGATATTTTGCTGTTTTTTTTCCTAAAAGTAAATCTATTTGTATTGTTAACATATTTTATATTTGTATTTGTAATTTAAGTTTGTATCTGGCTATAGAATTACCATTTTGATTTTTTTTTATTGTCTTGGTCTTACTACTTAAATTTTGTTACACACTTGTTTAATAAGTCAATAGTTACATTGTGTTATAGACTATATAAAATTTACGTAAAGGCTACGTAGCATCTCTACCAGTAAACTTTTTACCAGGTCTATGTAGGCAACAATCTAATCTTTAACAAGATTAGACTGGCAGCTCTTGTAAAATCTGAACGGAACTATTTTACGAGTTTATTAAAAGCATTTGTAGCAAAAAATATTCTAAAAACGACTTGTTTATTAGTTATTAAGAGATAAAATATTTGTTTCGTATTATTTATTGATTTAAAACGATTTTTGTGGGTATACGTAGGTATGGCGGCTAAGTGAAAGTAACGAGCACCGACACATCACACAACACGTACAATAATAATTATAAACTATTTCGTATATTTTAAATTTATAAAATATTATTACATGTTAAAGAAACGTAGCTTATTACATATTTAGCTACAGGGATTCTTTCATTATTCTGGTGTTAGTTATTTATTCTTAGCTCAAGCCATGCAAATCAAAACCGTGACGCTGTCAGTATTTGTAAAACAAAAGAGGTGGCACTTTCTCTTTCATCCTTTTTGATATCATCTATCATCTAATTGACTTTTTTGCGTAGGTGGGGAGTTTAAAAATTTGAGCACAACAGTCAAAAATTATGCTTTAAAATTTCACATCCATGTATTGTAATATTTTTAATGAAATGAAATGAAATGAAAATTATTTATTTGCGGAATATGTGTGTTAAAAAGTTGTTAATAAGATATTTATAATAAGATATATTAATAAGATATTTTAATGGGATTCGAAAGCAAATCTTTTCTAGATTAAGAAATATTACTTTGTTTTTTATTAGTTGTATTAATTCATGGAAAAAAAATATAAAATAAGACACCAAGTGTGATAAATTGGTCAGTTTTTTACTATATTCAATCTTCAAAATAAATGAAACTATGACAGGTTTTCCAAATCCAATATATATTTAAAACACTATGATCTTTTGCTATCTATATTTAGTGAAATTAAGCTTACACAATTAATAAAACTCTCAAAAAGATCAAATTTTGTTCAGATTTGTCATGAAATGTCCAAAAACAACATTTTTTTTTCGTATTAATGAAATATTATTGTCATTCTTTCAAAAACTAAATCAGCTAATTGTAAATGTGTTTTCATTTAAATAAATGCAGTTTTACTTTTTACATTTAGTGGATAAACCCAAATATATCTGATTTCTTAACAAGTTTTTTAGGGGAGTTACAAAACGGACGGTAAAAAAATCGTAAGGCATAATTCACAAAAATGTAATTATAATCAAAAAAATGTTAATGAGTACCTAGTATCGCATATTTCAGGTAAATAAACACAGCAACACTGTCTACGGATATTTTAATTTACTTAATTATCTCAAAACTTATTGATTATAACATCAAACATCCTCTTTGAACTTATTATTTTGCGTTTTTTATGTAACAATTTTATACTGAAATAAAGAAAAAAGAACAATAAAATAATGGTAAAACTAACAATAAATATGTGTCCCAAGATACTGTGAAAAATAAGGAACTTTAAACAGTTATGTGATAAATCAGTAGTCTGTAAAACCACCCATGACATTTATAAGAGTCTTGCAGCGATTTTTCATACTTTGGATTTAGTCATCTTAGTCTTGCTGCGGTATATCATCCAAGATCCGGCTAAAATGCAAAAAAAGTGGCTCTTCTGTCGCAGTTTTTGCAAGAAAATTCTCCAAAGCCCTTCACTGGAGCATGTCCTACGTATGCTTTATTAGTCTCCAATATCGGTGGGTTTTTTATGAAAAGGGTAATTAATGGGGTGAAGCAAGACAGGTTTATTTAAACCGTGATGCTTGGCACTCGTTACTATCTGTTTACCCCATGAGGGACCTGGCGTTATGGAATAAATACAACCTACAACATAAATACATATAACTATTTTGACCTACAATTTTTTATAAGTACGCCAAAGTACAAAGCTTCTTTAGCAAATAAAGAATGTTAACCACCAGAAAGAGAGGAAGCAGTAATACTATTGAATAATATTTTTAAATATCTCGAAAAACTCGTAACAATTCAATTTCAATTCTAAATAAATAAAACTAAACATCTTAAGATTTCTCTGAAAATTACATATACTCGTATGATATTCATTTTAGAAAATGTGTTCTATAGTAGGATAACAAACCTGACCATTAGTTTTTCTTCGGTTCAGCCGGTTGCACAAACCTTCGCATACCGCCGAAAGGAGACAAAGTTAATGTAAGTTTTTAAAATAGCCGTCATCTATTTTCGACGTTGTCATTTTTTTCAATAAAAATTGGAACTGTTTGGCAGTTAACCTATTTAAAACTGTGGTAACAAAATCGAAATGTCCGGAAATTTCGTGGACAAGTAACATTATATAGTTTTTTAAAAATATTTAAATATTTAGCAAAACTTGACCCAAGAAGCTGTTAAATAATGTTCATTTTACATAAATAACAAAACAAGTCAAGGGAAAACCTAGACTAAGAGCAGAATAATTTGACTTAAAGTGTGTCATCCGAGCTGGGGACATACAAGAAAATGAGGATTAACTTTAATTAATATTTTTTTTACAAAAAAATGGTTATTTTATATAATTTGAATTTATAATAATGAAAAAGTATGGAAGTTTGTTTACTAACTACAAGATTAATCGACTTAATTAATTATAACTACTTGAAATAAAAAATACATGATTTGTGGGGACATGCCAAAATGGCTGTTGTGCTCTATTTTTGAAACTCCTCAGGTAAGCTTCAGTGAAGTGATTTGTCTTACATTCTTCGTCAAATTTACATTGAGGAAACTTCAATTACATATTATAAAAACTATTATAATATACTATCGTACATAATATGACGCCAAAAATTAACAATTTAAATTTTTATTTTTTATTGGAGTCGTAATTACAATTTATTTAAAACAACTAAATCAAATCACGACAATTAAATGGCAATACCACTGCAAAAACCGATTTTAATTTATCATGTCATTGCAGTACACAAAAAGTGTTCCTCGATATATTATGTAGTTGGGATCATATCATTAGATCTAGACTGAATGGCAATGGGACCACCACGAAAATATGCTCTTTTGAATATAAAAAATAATTAAAACCGGTCCTAAAACAATAGGGAAGTCAATTAACATAAGTACATAAAAATATTAAAGTTCAACATAAAACCTCCTCCTTTGAAAGTCGGTTTAAAGTCGTTAAAACAAAAAAAGAGAAGTGATAGTACCTATTAGTACCTAACCAATAAAATATAAAGCTCGACGCTTGGTTCGACCCTTACCGACAGCAAGCAACATCTGTTTACAATTTAAATCCTCATTTTTGATCTTAAACAAGGGTTTGCAGATGTGTTAATTGCTTTTTTTTGTATTTTACTCTTATAACTCATGTATTATACTAACATCCTTTGTGTCAAAAGATATTATTAGCAACATTTTCTTACGCGTTGTTTATTTATATTTTCTTACATATTAGGTACATATAACGAATTTTGTTAGTGATGTTTGTTGTATTTAATTAAGAGGTAGGTATCTACCGGTTATTTACGATATTTTCAACTGAAATGTGTAAAAGTTTTAACGTTGATATAATGTTGAATTTAAGGGACATTATATTAATTAAATAATATGTTAAAATCTTTTATTAACAAAACCAATAATGTCAATCACATATAAATACTTGCAAATTTTAGGCGCACAAGCTCAATTTGTTTTTTTTATTAATAAACATATTAACATCCCGGCCTCAGGTTGGCAACGCACCATTACCACCTTTACAGTCTCTAAGCAGCCTCAATTTCTTACCATCACCAAATCTGTTTGCTTGTTTGCATTCCATTATCATAAAAAAATATTGTGAGGTGAGGTAGGTTAAGTTGACATTATACTTTATTTTAAGATTGAGGTGTCAATTAAACAATAAACCTACAGTAGTATCTTCACGCCCAAATCCCCGAAGATGAAGGCAGTCACTACCAGGGCCCCCACGACTAGACGAAAACACTTAGTCCCATGATCGCCAACCGGGCACATATTACATCTCGAGCAACATTCTTAACAACCACAAAAAACCTAATCCTTACAATTCTTGATACTAAAAAAACGTCATGAATTAATTTTTAAATTGACAAAAAACACTAAAAATTAATCGTTACAATACTTATTAACTAATTTATCTAACATATCTAGGGCTCTTAATCCTAAGGTTTGCCACGTCCTTTGTGTTTCTATCTCTAATTCTCTTATCCTATTTTGCTCTCTTCTCATATCCATGTAATCTTTGTGTTGCTGTTCCTTAAATTTTCTCCATTGCTCTTCTGCTTGGAGAAAATGTTCAGCTGCCAGCTCTGTATGTGCCAGTCTAGATTGTCTCTGAGCCAATCCTCTTGTATTTGCAACTCTGGCACGCCGAGGTGTAGTTTGCCCAGTTCGAGCAGGCGCAGTCTGACCAACACGGATGTGAGACATAGGGCCACTTGGAGATAGGTTTCCCGTATCTGCAAAAAAAAATATTTACTAATTTATTTATTTTTGAGTTTTCTATTTCAAAAATCTAAGTTATTAGCAAATCTGTTTCAAATATAACATTAATTGTTGCACCAATTTAAACTTGACATACCTTATTTATTTAATAATAAAATGGTTTATGTACCAATATAAAAAAAAACCTATTTTAATTGTTAATGTTATTAACTATCACATATGTTACATTTACAACAAACCATTACATTTATTACTTAAACATTTATTGAGAGACTTTACATTCAACACATTCACAATATCTTTAAAGTTTCATTTGTCTTTGTAAAAATAAAATATATTGAATTTATGATATGGATTTCCTGATGGTAAGAAACTAATGCAGCCTAGTGACACCAAAGGTGGTAACAAAGCGTTGCCAACCTGAGTAGGGGATGTTAGGCCTCGAGCAAAAGTAAGTTTACCAGCTACATTACCCTCCAAACCGGAACAAGTCATGACGTTATGGCAACAGGAATAGGTAAGGCGGTGGTACCAATCTGAGCGAGTCGAACCGGAACACGTCAACGGCAAACATTGAAGTTATTGCGGCAGGAATAGACAAGGCGGTCGTATCAATGCGGACGAGTCGGCGCGAAACTCTACCACCTAGTCAGATGTCACGGTGCTAGTGACGGTAGGCATATGCTCGCCTTTTACGAGCTGCCTTGCAGGAAGGCAGATAATCTATTTATGCAACGGACCCCAGACCAACATGGGGATATTGGTTGATTGATATTAGATTTTGTTTCATCTCACCTTCTACTTGAATCTCCAAATACGAAAGCGGTGGGGCTGTGGAAGACCTCGCATTTTATTTTACTAAAAAAAAGTATCTTAACGACCATATCCCCAAAGAATTAGGCAGAGGTATAACCAAGGCACCCCCGAATAGCTGAAGACACTAAATCCCACACAGTGATAGGTGGCAAGCCTATTGACAACCGGGTACATATCCAATCCCCGGCAACAATATTTTTTTTAGAAAATTGAAATAACACATTTTCTTCTCTTTTTTTGCTCAGACCGTGATTTGAACTCGAGACCACAAGACATCTCGTCCAACGTCGAACCACTAGACCGCAGAGGCGAAAAATATATTTATTATTTTAACTCACATTGAATTGTTTCTTCTACATTTGTAGAAGGCTCAAAAGATAAGCGTCTGCTTGGCAACAACGGTGACTGTGACGAAACAGGATTTGTCGTATTTTGTACAGGCACTGAAATAAAATATAATCAAACATTATAATTAGCATTTTATGATACAAAATTAAATTTGAAAAAACTGACATATCTTACATTCTAAATAATGGGATTGGAGAGTTTGTGTGTCTTCTCTATCCACATTAGTATTGGATGGACGGTTGTTAATCACCTGTAAAATAATAGTATTTTTTTAAGAAAGAAATGGTAAACTTATATTACTTATATTAATATAACGCTAAGTTATGAAGTAAAACCTGTGACTCTCCTGCCTTCTCTACTGCCAAGCCCGTAGCTACTTGCTGACCAGTCAGATTTAGAACTCTTAGTTCCAAATCTGTCAACTTTTCAAAAACGGCCGGACCACCACCAGTACCTCTAGCAGCTCTATGCAGACGAGCAATTTTTTTCTTTGTATTATTCTTAAAGTCGCTCCATACCTTAAATTGTACAAATGTTTTAATACCTAATTCTTAAATCACAATAAACGCTTTACACCAAAATTCGTATGCCAGCATTATTTATATATTTTTGACTAACCTTCTTCCACTTCTCAGTAGTTTTTACATCACCACTACCATCGCTGTTTAATAGTTCTGTTAATTGCTCCCAATATTTGATGCGAGCAATTCTACCTCTTGCATTGTAGGAGGGCTTTCTTAATTCACAATGTCTACAAAAGAATAAACTTGTTGATGACTCAGTTAGTAAACTCACTGAAATATACTTACACAATGCTATTTTACTTACTGTTCCATAAATGTAATCATTACTTCAAATTGAGACGCACTGGTTTTCATTTTTAATAAAATATTAAAAGCACAAAGGACCTCAACACACAAACTCGAAACTATAAATGTCAAATCATAACATAAAGTAAACACTAAACAAATAATTACGCTCGTAAGTCGTACCGTAATTCGTAACAACGAAAAACAACCTCGTCGATTTAGATTTTAGATACCTAGACCCCAACTTTCATAAGTCTACGACGCTACGGAAGTACCAACATAGCAAAAAATTTAAACGCGCTCACGGTGAGAAAACGCGCAACGAGTGGTTAAAGTTGAGTGGAACTCACACTCGCACGCATACTACGCTCACTACGTTTGACGTTTATTCGATTAACGCGATCGTCAAGTCGTTCAATTTTCTATGTAGAACTCACACTAGGCACTCAGAAAGCATATTGTTATACACGTTGGTTATTCATAAAAGGAGCATCTAAAAATATATTATGCAAAATGGTATTGAGTATTGTTGAGTTATTAGCAAAGATAGGGCCAGATTAAATGTTTAAGTCCAAAAATAAAAATTACCTTATTGCTGTTCTGGCTCAAAAAGTGGAAAATGCTCTAAGGGCTGATTATATATCTCAGTGAACAACTCAAAACGAAAAAGTGTACATCAAATAGTTGTCAAATGACGTGTTTTATATTTGCTATCTCCAGTGACCAACAAAAATACAATAGAGATAGCAAACAAAAATGATGTTATTTGACAGCTATATGGTGTACACTTTTCCATTTTGATTTGTCCACTAAGATACATAATCAGCCTCCTGGTAAATGAAATAGTAACAGCACCATGGGGCCTACCATAAGCTTTAACAAAACAGTCTTGTAAAAGGAAAGTTTTAGTTCTGTCATAAATATCATTACCATGAGCTTATAAATCAGTCTTGTTTTATTAGCGCAATGAACGAATGATTTTTGTAAATTTTGTCTATTACCTGCTACATTCTTTTTTTAATCTTCTTCTTCTTTCTTATACAAATGGCTTCCAATTGTTTTTCACAATACAATTAGCTAGTGACAAGTATAAAACTTACTTAGATACGTCCCCTTCCGGCAGACTAAGATTCCTTAGTTATTAGAATCTATTGATTTGTTTTTATTCGATATGCATTTTTCTAGTTAGTAATTTTCGTCTTCATATTAAGTCATACTAAGGTTTTAGATAAAGCGGTGACACCCTTATTGTGCTTTGTTATATCTAAAGCTGATGCTATCGCTATAACAACAATAAGAAAATACACGATAGACTAATTTCTTCATGAATATATCACTTATTTCTGTATTTGAGCTAAAAATAATTGTGCACGAAAAATGAAACCATAAAAAAAGTTTTGTACATTGTGAAGAACTGCATAGATAACTTGTTAAGTATTTTTTATTTATATATAGTCATCAATAAAATCATTTCTAGCTATTAAATTGAATAAAAAATGAAAATGAATTTTTTGCCAGATTACGTTCTACCACTACTAACCTGAGCTACTCGTACGAAGAAAATGATAATTATTTAAACAAATAGTCTAAGGTTTTTTCCTTCATATAGAAAACTGGCTTGCACCAAATTGTCATCGTCAATTTTCAGATATTAATGTTTGATTGGTAGTCTATTCCTGCATTTATCAACAAAAATCTAATCACAATAACAATTTTATATTTTGTTTTCGAATTTTTTTTAGATGGCAATTTGTCAAACAATATTAAATCCGCTATCAATATTAACTTTTTTAAGATCGCTAATTATGACATAAAAACATTACTGCTTGCTGTCACAATTGACGTTATGGTACGAATTGAATGAATGATACCTACGTCATAAAACTGCCATCTAACAGTATTGTAAAACTATCCTAAAACAAGGTTGTTTATGGACGTCATAGTACGAAAAGTCGATGTAGTATTTAAATATTCCTGTTTTAAGGGCTTATGGTAGGTCCCCTGGTACGAAAAGTCGATGTAGTATTAAAACATTCCTGTTTTAAGGGCTTATGGTAGGCCCCCATTTCATTCGATATCATTCAAGACATTTTCAAAACAGATCAATTGTGTGAACTTTGCCGTTGTGTAATCAAGAAAGATGAAAATTGAATTCTAAAGACTCTCGTAATTAAAGAGTCATTTTTAAAACTACATGTGGTTAAGGATCAAAATGCCTTAGCAATGTCCAAGCAGATAATATCAAAGTCCTTAAATGACAAAAGTATTTCTCCTATTAAGTGCCGCGGACTAGCTTACGATGAAAGGCACTTATAGCTGAGTTCAAAAACTCAAAAGAGATAAAGAGCTGATTGCAGTTGTCCATTGTGCTACTCATATTTTAGATTTGGTGGTAAATGATGTAGTATAAGAGGTCATAGAATGACAAACGTTATCCGAAACTGCAACAAATTTACATATTTTTTTTAAAACAATTAAGCTAACCAGATGGGCACAACGCTTTGATGCCATATTTGCTTTAAAAGTTTGGTGTGTTGATGTTGGAAAAGTGGATACAAAACTATTTTTCCAAAACAGATGGGAGAAATAAAGCTATCTTTGCTAAAGAAGAAGATAGAAAACTACAATTTTATTATGTTGTTGGTTTTCCATTTACCAACATAGGCTCGGCTTCTAAAGCACTAAAGCACTTCAGTCTAAAACCATCGATCTTTTAAATGTTTCAAAGCGTTTGCAAATCTGTATAGACTAACTTGAAAAGTATCGATATAAATTTGAAGATTTAAAAATGGAAGCAAATATAGTCTAGTCGAGAAGTGAGTTTTCCGCGTAAAATCGATCCGATTCTTTAAAAAATATGGCGATTGGTGCATTGGATTCAGAATTTAATTCTGAGAAAGAGGATTTTTTAGTTTATCTGACGTTAAAAATTGCATTTCTTATAAACAGAAACCGAAGAGAGAAAAAGGTAGTCTCCATTTTGTAGTTACAACTTCAAAAATATCAAACATATCTGAAATTTGAAAAAAGATCCTAAAAGAAGAGAAAATTTCAGCAAAATAAGTCTCGACTCCCGGAGTTGTAGCTCCATTATATATAATATTAATTTAACGTTGAAAATTGGGCTCCGCGCGGCCGTGTCGGTGCCTAGACGTTACCGCTAAGCAAAGGATGCAACACAAATTTTTTTTTATAACATTCAATATTAATTTAAAAATCTGAATTAATTATAGTGCCATTTAGACACTTGAAGGATTATAGCACCGCCAAAAAAATTTAGCTTGACTTTGATTAAGTTATTCAATTCAACAAAGTTTTCGTAGACTTGAGTTTTTGTAAAATCTCTTATAAAAGTTTAAAAAATGTGTCTATAATTTTTTTTCTCTTAGGAGCTCTTGTTATATAAATAATGAACTCGACCACGTAGTAAAAGTTTATAAAAGTTTTTTCATTTGTTTATAATGATTTTTCAAAGTTATCAAAAATTGAAATATCCGGCTGTTACATAATTTTTTTTTCCTAAATTTTTATTTTTGGTTGTTTTTGTATTGATATATTGCGTCTAGTAGCTTAGCTTAAAATTTTTTAACATTAATTGTTTAAAAAATTTTTATAAACAAATGGACAAATTTAATATTTTTGAAAAAAAAAATTTTGTCATTATGTTGTCTTAGTAAAATAACGATTTTGAAAAAAACTTTTTCTTAAAAAAAAATTTTAATTGTTTATGATTGATTTTTTCATTTATCCACCATTTAAATTATTTATTAAGAAATATTTTTTTTCTAAAAACTATCATTTACAAATCTCAATAGAATTATGAAATTTTTTTTTTTTATTTTAATTTTCATTGTTTATTTTATAAACAATTTGTTGTAAACAAATTTAGATTTTTTTTTTTGTTGCTTTAAAATATTACAAATTCAGCCATGTGCATCAAAGTTGTAAAAAAAAATTTCTCTATTTTTTATTAAATTTTATAATACTTGACCTCATCAAAATTTAAGCAGTCAACTATTTTATCAACTTATAAATTGTTATAACTTTTAAACTATTGGTGATACGGTTGTAGCCTAGAGGAGGTCTACACAAGAATGCATGAGAAGAAAAAAAATAAAAGAATGTCATAAAAAAAGGAATTTATATTGCACCAAATTAACTGATCATTTATTGGTGGCAGGTCGTAGGTTCTGGAAAAACCTTATACTTGATACTTAGTAGGTAAGGAGAGAGAGAGAGAGGGCCTTAACTCTGGTGGATCCTTGTTCCTGGGCGCTCCACCCCTGCCGGTGTTCCTCCTTTATCGCTCGGAGCAACCCTCGCCGTAGTGAATTCCGGCAAGCTCCAACCGGAGGGAGTTAATATGGTCCGATCTCTTGTAGGATTGTCAGAAAATGGTAGGGCTAGAGCAGTTAACCGTACCGTAGGACCCTGAAAGTCGAAAGGAGGAGTCCGCGGGAGGTGCCAAAAGGACATCGACGGGAATAGGAGGATCTACATTTGCAGATCTCTCACAATATTCCCGGCGACGTAGTTTTGGAAACAGCCCCTTGAATAACACAGAAGAAAAGTACATAATATATGTATACATTGCATTGTACGCTCTTGCGTAAGAATGTCGCCTGGTCTGCTAGAGAGGAAATAGTTTTATACTATAATTGGATAAACATACATTTGAATAAATACATAAATAATTATTCAAATAAATATATATATACATATACATGTATAAGCACTGTAGCAAATTGAATTAATAGAAGTTTCTTACCTAAGACGGGTGTATTTAGGTTTCTCCTTTTTTTTTAACTATTTATAAGTATCTTGGCTGACTGTAGCCCTACGTGACAAGTAATTAATTTGTTTTAGTAATTGTTGCAAAGGCGACCTCGCTAGGAAAGTCCCGATAGAATGTGAGGTGACGCCTCGTGGTGATGTGGGCTTATATACTTCGCGCTAATCTTGGAGAGGCGAGGGGTGAGAGGTAACATCGTACGATGCGTTGTTTTCTAGGAACGTTGGTGGTTCTTATGGAATGTTCTTTATAAGCACCCACAACGTGACACGGTCTTTGACATTAAGGACGATCTTTTAGACTATTTATTCATTTATATAAAAAATTTTTCATATGCAACAAATGTTTATAAAAATTGAACCATAAAAGATAACAAGCAAAAATGATTTCTGAATAAATAATTTAAATGGTGGATAAATGAAAAAAATCAATTATAAACCATTAAATTTTTTTTTAGGATTTTTTTTTAAAAATCATTATTTTACTAAGACAACATAATGACAAAAAAAAATTTTCAAAAATATTAAATTTGTCCATTTGTTTAATATTTTTGAAATTTTTTTTTTGTTAAACAAAAATCAAGCAAATTTTTTTTGGCGGGGCTATAATCCTTCAAGTGTCTAAATGACACTATAATTAATTCAGATTTTTAAATTAATATTGAATGTTATAAAAAAAATTGTGTTGCATCCTTTGCTTAGCGGTAACGTCTAGGCACCGAAACGGCCGCGCGGAGCCCAATTTTCAACGTTAAATTAATATTATATATAATGGAGCTACAACTCCGGGAGTCGAGACTTATTATACTGAAATTTTCTCCTCTTTTAGGATCTTTTTTCAAATTTCAGATATTTTTAATATTTTTGAAGTTGTAACTACAAAATGGAGACTACCTTTTTCTCTCTTCGTTTTTTGTTTATAAGAAATGCAATTTTTAACCTCAGATGAACTAAAAAAATCCTCTTTCTCTGATTTAAATTCTGAATCCAATGCATCAATCGCCATATTTTTAAGAGAATCGGATCGATTTTTCGCGGAAAACTCACTTCTCGACTAGGCTAATAGTAATGCAGTGAAATGGTCTATAAACCCTGAATTTCCTAAAACTCGTCAAAGAAAATTCTAATGTCATTTTGATGAAATTTGTGAGGATGAACGTTTTCAAGATCCTGAAAGCTTGTTTTAAGTGAACGCATCCTCGTTCACTTATTAGACAATCGTTTATAAGACATAATCATAATTATTGAGATCGCGTTTCCTTGGAATAAATGAAATTGTTTTCAATTTGAGTGCCTTGCAACCTGCCACTTTACAAAATTTCAAATTTCGATACTGATTTATTGGAAAAGGCATTTGTCCATCTATAGACAAAAGATATACGTCTACATATTATAGTCTTGCTGATTTATTAATATTTTCAAGCTTTCTTGAAGTGGGCACTGCATTTCTATTATATCTCAGCATTTCTGTGATTACGGCTAGTGCCAAGCGACGTTTTCAAAACTGAAATTGATAAAAACATATTTAAGAAATTCTTTAGAACAAGACAGGTTAAGTAGCTTGGCTATTCTATCATCGAAAATTCTATTGCCCGAAATTTGAACTTTGAAGATATCATTACCACTTTTGCTGAACAGAGAGCAGGAATTTTAATAATTAACATTTTATATTTCTTCAAGAGAATGGTGTCTTTTAATTGATTGTAGACTTAATACAAACCGAGTAATGTTTTATTGAAGGTAGAATACATTATTTGAAAGATATTTTTTTTAATTTAACGTCAAATACGTAAAAATGGACAATTTTTCGAGAAAATTGCAAACAACTTTTTTCAATCTATTTTTAAAAAGCTTTGAAATGAGGGTTATTAGAACTATCTCGCATGAAAACTAAGAGAGTTATAGCCGAAATAAAATCGATCTATATTTTTTGTAGAAAAAAAATTTTATTTCACCCTTGGCAATAGTACCCAAATTGCAGTCATAAGATAATTCATGGTCAATTTACTTTATTTATGTAGGGTATATGTGCCTATTCGCGTCCACGCACCAATTCGCGTCCATTTCGCGGACATCGTTTAAAAAAACCTTAAAAATAAGTGTACTAACAAACTAGGAAAATGAAAAGTCGTTTCTGCCTATAATACAATATATTAGTAACACATATACCAAGACAAAAGAACTGTTCACCAAATTTTTCCTGTTTAAAAAAATAACGAATCTTAGCTATACAAAAAAGTTGTGTAAATAGCTATAATTTTAGTAAAAACATAGTGAACCGGCGTGCGTTTCATAAGTAATTTTTCAATGTTTTAATTTTAATTAAAGATTTTATTAGTTCCTAGACCTTGCAAACGAATAAAAATAATTATGATTTTGATTAATTATTGTATTTTTTAAGGTGAAAATGAGGTGGACGCGAACTGATATACCAATTTTACGAATTAGTCAGTTTGCGTTCAGGGTGGACGCGAACTCATCTTACTATTTCTAACTTGATCCTTTATTTTAATATAAAGAAATATGTTAAAAGGATGGGGTTTTATTTTGTTTTTACCACTATTATTATGTTTATTAAAATAGCTAATTTGCGTCCACATAATTATGGTAATAGAAAAAGATATAGATGTCGAAATTTACCTGGACGCAGACTGGATGGACGGATTATATTTATACCATATACCAGTTTGCGTCCACTTGTTTGTTTAAATGCTAAATCTTAAGTAACTGATTTATAAAATTAAATCGGACAGTTATAGATAGGTGGTAGTCGGTAAAGTGCATTGTATAATCCCATCGGGACTAGTACCCACCACCGCTCCGGAAGGAAACAAGTGCATTGAACTGTTTCTGCCTTCTTTCACTTATACACAAGCAACTATATGAGAAAATTTTAACGACATAAAGACAAATTTACTATAATATACTTGTATTCAGGCTTGTTCTCCTCAAAGTTGACAAAGGTGCAATTAGGGCACGTACGATTAGCCTAAGATACTTGGTTCCACAATGCCATGACAAACAAAAGTACTTAGTTACCCGGGGAGACCTAAGTTGATATTTCATTGGCAATTTAACCCAGGGCCAACTCTTGCCATCACAGTCTCCACAATCAGATTCTTTGTTTGAAAAAAGGTATGAATGTGAAAGAAGCTAGAGACACTTGGTACTCGATATTCTCTGCCAACCCAGTAAGGAACTAGGCATGAACATATGTATTTATAAAAAAAAGACTTAAAATCCAACATTTCTATAAATTTTCTTAATAAAATCTCCCCTTAACCCCTTTATAAGTTGGTGGACGCAAACTGGTCCATAGGTGGACGCGATCTAGATTTTGTGGACGCAAATTGGTCAAATCGCCATATTTCGATTATTTTAATTATTAAAAAATAATCAATAGACATTTTGGCTAAAACTTAGCTTAATCCTAAAATAGACTATATTACGGCTGGGTTACAATATTCGGTAATTCAAAACTAGATCTAGAACATTTTTATATTTTACCTCAAACCTGCAAACTCCACTAAGTGGACGCGATCTGACACAACAACCCTACTTACAAAGATTTGTGAGAGTTTGAAGGATTTAGAATGCATAGTTTCAAAAAAAAAATATGGTAGAAGTCGAAAAATTGTGTGACGCTTCGTTACTTTTGAACAAACTACGAATGGTTTAGCTGACGGATTACGATTCGTTGATTATAGGAACCGGGCATTATTAAGGCCCCATACTCAGTCAGCCAGAAGAGCCAATCACCGCGCTCCCCCGTTCCATGATTACTATGAAATATTGCGCTCTAAAGTAAACGTCTTAAGCGACAA
>NJDD01003446.1:54145-72420 GCA_002245505.1 Calephelis nemesis
CTTGTGTATTTTTGTCAGCAAGATCCATGATTGCTTTGTATGAAAAAACAGTAAACTGCTGACGTATTTTAGCGTATATGGCCCCTTAAGTATTACCTCAAAAACCACTAGTTGGATCATGATAAAATTAATATAAATCTATCTCGGAATTATAACTAAGCTTTTAAAAAAACATAATCACTTCGCTACAGGTCTGAGTACCTAATCGTGTAATGAACATGGTAAAAACAAGCAGACGAAATAATAACCTTTTATTTTTCAAGGCAGTAAAAAATAGCGAACTTTGAAAAGATAGGTCCTGAAAACAACTGTATTTCTTTAAGTTTAATACTGTCTTTAGTTACATAAAGTCGGTCTTGCGACTTTATGTACGACGGTTGCGTAGTGTCTTGCCCAGTTAGGGTTACTCTTGAAGCTCGATTCATGCAATATTGGAAATTGGAATCGAGTATGTTATTTTAGGTACTCTTAAACACAATACTGGCGAAATATTATCATTTAGTCAAAAGTAATAAATTATGACAGGATTTGTTGTTCAAAGATACCTAAAATGACATATATTAATGTATTTTCCAATTCGCATGGTACAGTTCAAACGTAACCCTAAGGAATAAGGTAAGGATCCATCGCCTTGACTATTTCTGCTGCTTTTTATTAATGACTTTATTATGATCCGGTCTTGACGGTAGGGTGGGTATTAATAGGGTAGGTTATAGGGTTGTGTGTTGTCTGCACGCTTGTTAATCTTGTATTTGGACAAATATCTGCAAAGGTAAAGATCATTGAATGTGGGAATGCGTATGGGTAACCAAGTGGTGAACTGCCTGCTTTATGCAGATGATGCTGTACTTTCGGGCTCTACACCATCTGAGCTGCAAACACTGGTCACAGTTATGGAAGGAGATTGTAAAGAAAGGGGCTTACATTTGAATGCGATGAAAACCAAAATAATGGTTGTTTGTTGGATTCTGATCATTGTGGTTTACTAGTTAAACTACCTAGAACTTTACAAAAAGGTCAAAGAAAAGACATTGTTTTTGTTCCTATCACTTGCCGCCTAAAAATATTTGAAACTATTTTATTGGAAAAATTACCAATATTGCCATATCATGATGATCCAAATGAACTAAGTATATAATTCATTGTTTACATTAATTCAAACTGCACATCATCAGATATTCACACCTAAGAAAATGTCAGTCAATATTTATCGTAGAGCTTTTAGTGAATGGGCAACATTGGGAATTTATAAAAGTAGAAAAAGATTATTTGAGTTGTATAATGAAAGAACATATAACCATACCCATGAATTTAGAGAATATGTAAAAAAATGTTCAAAAATTTTCAAAAAGGCCTGTACTGCTGCCAAATCCATGTACTTGAAAAATACCATTAAACAATCTTTAAATAAAATAAAAACTGCATGGAACATTATTAATTGTGAAACCGGGAAAACCAGAATGTTTAATAATGATTACTGTTTGAAGATGGACAATGTGAAGATTAAAGGTGAATTGGACATTGCAATGCAGTTTGAACATTTTTTCACCAATATTGCAGCAGAAACTACCAGAGTTCTTAACTCCTCACCAAGTACTGCAGAATCATTATTGAAGCAACATGTAATTGAGTGTAAAAATAATTTTGAATTTTCGTTTATTGATAAAGATGATATAACAAAAGCCTTTAAATCGTTAAAAATGAAGAATACATTAGATTTATGGGGTCACTCTTTAAAAATGGTTGCTTCAGTAATAAATATAGTTGCTCCATACCTAGCTATAATACGAGTATTCAATTGTTGTATTTCAAATGGCGTTTTTCCTGACCTAATGAAACTTAGTAAGGTTATATCTCTATTTAAATCTGGAAGTTCGTTTGATCCCACCAACTATCGACCTGTCTCCGTTCTGCCTACCCTTAGTAAAATATTCGAAAAAATTACTCTTAGTCAAATGTTATTACATTTTAACCAATTGGGCTTATTTAATAATAAACAATTTGGTTTTACAAGGGGTAGATCAACAGTCGATGCTGGTGTTACATTGTTAAAGAAAATGTATGAAGCCTTGGAGGACTCTCAGGATGCACTCGGTGTATTCTGTGATTTGTCCAAGGCATTTGATTGCGTTAACCATGATACTCTGATCAGGAAACTTCGCCATTATGGAATTAAAAATAAGTCACTCGATCTTCTGATTTCTTATTTGAGCGGGAGAATTCAGAAAGTTGAGATTAATGGTGTAAAATCGACAGGTGCTGCTGTTAACATGGGTGTCACCCAAGGCTCCATTCTGGGACCATTTTTGTTTCTCATATACATAAACGACTTGCCTTACTACATAAGGGATAATCATGGAATAGTATTGTTCGCGGATGACACTTCACTATTATTTAAAGTGAAAAGACAACTTGGTAAGTGTGACGAAACGAACGATGCGATTTCAAAGGTTGTAAATTGGTTCAATGTAAACAATCTCTTTTTAAACGAAAAAAAAACTAAGTGCATCAAATTTTCAATGCCTAATGTAAGGCAGGCAGATACCAATGTACAACTCAATGGGAACAAACTGGACCTAGTAGATTTCACCACATTTTTAGGAATCACTGTAGATAAAAAGTTACAATGGGGCCCCCAGATTGCAAAGCTTGCCGTCAGATTGAGCTCAGCAGCTTACGCTGTTGAGAAAATTAGACATTTAACAGATGTCGACACCGCTAGAATTGTTTATTTTAGTTATTTTTACAGCCTCATGTCTTATGGCATTCTTCTCTGGGGAAACTCAACTGAGATAAACACAATATTTGTCTTGCAAAAGAGGGCTATACGGGCAATTTTTAACTTAGGCCCAAGAGTTTCCCTCAGGGAAAAGTTTAAAGAAATAAATATTCTAATGGTGACCTCTCAATATATTTTTAAAAACTTAGTATATGTCCAAAAAAATATAAATTCGTTTCAGAAAAAATGTGATGTAAGTACATGCGGTAAACACGAGGAATAAAAACAATCTTGTTGTGCATAAGTCTCGTCTCCACAGAATCAGTTATTCTTTCATGGGCCAATGTATACGTTTTTACAATAAACTTCCCGAGCATATTAAAGACTTACCATTAAATAAATTTAAAAAATGTATTAAATCTAAGTTGTATGGTAAAGGTTATTATAAGATTTCAGAATATTTAGAAGATAGAAATGCTTGGGATTATTTGCTCCTCATACAATCTCTACAGATTAATGAAATGTAATATACTTTTGTAAATTTTATTTATAAGAAAAAAAAAACAAGCCCGCTGAGTTTCTTTCGTTGGATCTTCTCAGTGTGTGGCCGCGTTACGATCCGGTGGTAATTTTTAGTATTATATAGACGCGTCACAAGAATCTTTGTATAGATCCATGTGAATAAATATATTTTGAGTTTGAGTTTGGTGTTTGAAAGAGACGTAGCCAGAACGGATGTAAAAATTTTGATTGATGATGTAGTGCTGGAACAAGTGAATGAATTTTTTTTTTTGGAATGACTAATGTGTTGCCAACCTCGCGGTTTTTACAACTTCACCGGGCTTTGTGGGCCGAGCAGAGTACTCAGCCCGAGACATCATTATTTAGATGGATTGGACTGTTCCCTACAACGCCAGCAACAAGGGCTGTCGGAGGGAGACCGTACCTCGACTTGGTGCTGCGTTCTGGTTACTAAGTAGATTAGGTGAAGGAATAGTGGCGGCTCGTCGCTCGGCGTTAGGCGCCGAGAGGTCTTCGTCGCCTAGACCGGCGGCGACGGTGTAGTGTAGTGTTTTGTGAATTTGTGTTCCGGTTGTGATTGGGAGGGAGGCTCGCGGTTATTGGATCCGGAGGATCCGATGACACGTGACGGGGTCTCCTAAGTTTCGCGGCCGGGGTGTAGTCACACGCGGGTGCTAACACCGGGTTGGGGTGGGGAGCCGTTATTTCAAAGTAGCGTTCCGATACTTCTTTGAAATGTTGCGCTATTGTAGGTAAATCTAGGTCGCGATGTAGGTCCTCGTTGCGTACGTACCACGGACAACCGGTGGCAGTACGCATGAACCTATTTTGTACTAATTGTAGCTTTTTAAGATGGGTCGGGTACGTATGTGCGTAGGCTACACTTGCGTAAGCTAAGATTGACCTGACACACGTTTTGTAAAGTGTCACTTTGTTACGAAGTGACATTTTACTGTCTTTATTAATTAAATAACAGAGACGGCTAAGTACGTACTTAGCTTTGTTAGTGACACGTGAGATGTGCGGTTTGAACAACATCTGATTGTCTAGAATAACCCCTAGGTATTTTGTTGATTTTTCCCAGGGAATTATTCTATCGAACATTTTGATGTTACCCGGATAGCGATAGGGTCTCATCCGTTCGAATGGCCTAGTGCCCCGATTGAAGTACACCGCTGCACTTTTATCGGGGTTTACTTCTATTAGCCACTTCCTGAACCAGTCGCCCAGGAGAGTGGCCGCTCTATTTAGAGTTCTACCTATAGACTGTCCATTATGACTAGACACATATAGTGCCATGTCGTCAATTGTATCTTGGTTGTGCTTTTAGCAGGGATGGAAGTTACACCGCGGATGTAGAGAGGAGAGTGAGTGCAGGGAATAGTGTGAATGGAGCGTTGGGTAAGCTATTCCAACGCGAGGTTTTAAGTCAAAAAGCTAGACTCGCTTTGCATAATTCTGTGCTTATCCCAACGTTATAATATGGAAGCGAGAGTTGGGTATGTCAGAAAGATCATGAAAGTAAGATAAATGCGGTCGAAATGAGAGCATTACGGAAAATCTGTGGTGTAACGCTCGCTGACTGCATTCGTAACAGTGAGATCCGAGAAAGAGTGGGATTGAAAGAGAGTGTTGGTATTAAAATGCGAAAGGGCATGCTCCGCTGGTTCGGTCATGTGGAAAAGAATGACAGATGAAAGATTGACAAGGCAGATATACATTGCGATTGTGGATGGATGTAGGTACCCGGGGAGACCAAGGCTGACATTTCACAGATCAAACGGATATTATCCGAGGATGGTGTCAAGAGTCCCCGAAACCGGCGTGTTTGTATGAAAAGGGTAATGAATGTGAAGGAAGCAAGACAGGTTTGTTAGGATCGTGAAGTCTGGCACTCGATACTCTCTGCCAACCCCGTAAGGGACTTGGCGTAAATTATATTGCAATGGTATTTGCACCATTAGTTATTCTGTACCTTTTTAATTATAGTCTTAGCGACATAATATGTAGTGGTCCTTGCTTCTTACGAACTACTTGCAAAGTAAGTTCTTTTTTTCATGATGATGGACGGCAAACAAGCAGACATTATGGCGGCTATCGCTGCGATACTCTACCACCTAGTCAGTTGTCACGGTGTTAGTGACAGTTAATCCTTTGGTCGCATTTACGAGCTGCCTGGCAGGAAGGCTTAAGGGACCGTAAGGGACTTGGCGTGAAGATATGTATGTGTTTGTAGGTTATAGGGTAGGGTAGACTTGCACATTAGGGCTTGTTAGGGATGTTTCTCGACCAGAGGATACACACATGTGACATCTATGGTGTCTATAGCTAACGGCTCTCTTACGACGCCGACGCGAACGTTTCAAAAAAGTGTGTGTATATCAGTGCACACACTTAAGAAGTGGCACTACTTTATAAAAATTTTTGGTGGCGCGAAAGAGGAAAGAAGTTTTTCTTTTAAAAAAACTTCATAATATATCGCGCATTGTGCAAGCACCTTGCGAGATCTTCAAGCATGGACTAACTAGCAAGCTAACTTGATTACCAGCCGGTGAAACAAAAATCATGAGAACTCAGCATGAAATTTGCCGATAACATACAAAAATGTGCTGGCAAATTTCTCTCACGCGTCAAAAAAATACTAATGTGATGGAGCCAGAAATAATAAAAGCATGTTGTTTATCGCTCAATTATCAAAGCTACATATCATTATTGTCCTCGTTTTATCGTGATGTAATAAGATTAGTTTAATCCACTATCTTAATAATAGCGATATCTAGTAATTATTGATTATGAGGATATCGTTTATTGTTTAATGTAGTCGACCAAAATGGCTGGAATTGTGTTGTTATTACTATTGTAAGTACTTATACATATCTTTTTATATATAATTCTTCTGTGAGTGTGTATGTCACTGAACTCCTTCTAGACGACTGGACCGATGTCGATGAAACTTTTTGTATGTGTTCTAGGGAATTGGAGAATGGTTTAGGTTCACAATTTGGTCCACTGGAAAATGTTTTTTTTAATTATTTTTTTAATAATAAGTAGTTGTTAATTCTAGAATGTTTCACATCGGATCCGACAGACTGCACTAATGTCCAAGCATTAATGTCAAGCGTCAAGTTTGCTGGGTCAGCTAGTATTTTTATAAATAATTTGAGACATATAAAACTATGAAAATCGTTCTCGAAGCCACGTACAAATATAAAAACAGTTTGCAAACTACCTTCTGAGTTCTGAAGTTTGAAAAATGATTTTCGCGGTGTTTTAGTACCTAACAAGTGCCGCGTCAAAACATTGTTAGTTATTTTCGCGATATTTTTAAAAATACCACAAGCGTATTCATCTGTGGATCGGAGTAACCGACGCCATGAGACTGCTACTTCTATTAATTATAAATTACAGTTATTGCAATCCGATTGAATGATCGCTACATAAATGCTAAAATAAAAAAGTAAGCAGCAAGTATTTTATAAACTAGTCTTAGTTCCATACTGTTTTATATTAGTACTGTGTACAAGCACAATACGACATACTTAAACAAAAAATGAATACACAAATAAGTATAACACAGAAAATAACGGAGAGGTTTGATAACAATAATATGAGACCCCCGGAATGATGTCCTTTCCTAAAAAAACACCATCAAAATCGGTTGGATACTGGTTGATAAACAAGGAACACAAAAAAACGAAAGTCACATTAATAACCTCCTTCTTTTTAGAATTGGTTAAAAAATATAGACAAACCGAAAACTAAAGTTTGAAATTGAGAACAAAAAGAGAGAAAAGAAGCTTTTTTTGGACTCGGTTAAAATTTAACAATTAATTGATCACATCTCATAATATAACATTGTGTTTGTGTGACTTTTCTGACTATCATCGGCTAATGCTTGCAAAATCGCGGATACTATCACTACAAAAAAACTTCCTTCTGCCTTTCAGTCTTGGAGTGGCCGCTGCGGATTTAGCAACAGCAAACTTTTACAATTATGTTTGGGCAGAACCAGATGCACCTCTATATTATTGTGAGTGCTTTTAAATAACACACTTGACTGCAAGCAAGTGATATTGTAGTTTGATAGTGTATCTTAAAACAAAAAAAAACGTGTGGCACTCGGAGACTGCCGCAGTAAAGCTATTGCATAAGCAAGAATGAGTGACCAGATTACGGGGCAAAGAGGGGGATTACGCATGCGCAGTAACGTCGATACAACCAATGCCAACTAGAGACGAGTTGCTGAACTAAAGAGTTCAGCAACTCTGTTCTGCTATTCTGCGATAGATGACGAAACTGATGACCGCTGTGCTGGTCGGAGTGTTAGGTTATTTTCGTTACGGAATTCCTGGATTCGGTCTACACGCAAATATGATCAACTGGACGTTGAAAGAGGTGAGCTCTTATCGTCTCTGTGGTCTAGCGGCGTCTGGCGTCGGACTTGACTTGTTGAGGTCCCGGGTTCGAAAACAAACAAAATAATTTAAAAATATGTATTTTGAATGTTCTAATAAATATAAATAAATAAATATAAATTTATATTTATTTTGGTTGACGGTAGACTTGTCACCTATCACTTTGTAGGATTTAGTGACTTCGGCTAGTCAAGGTTGTCCTGGTTAGTACCAGGTAGGGTCCTTTTCGGGATATGGGCGTCAAGACACTTTTTTTAGCATTTTTTTACCGGATAGACTGATTTCGCTGCGGATTTGTTTGCCAGACAGCTGGCATGACTTTTTTTATTATTTTATCTAAATGAGGGACATATAATAAAATAAACAATAAAGTTAATAATAATATTATAAATAACAATGTCGGAGGTAAATATTAATTACCTAGTACAGTCTCTATAGGCAAATATTGTCTTCCATCATCAAAACCCTTCAGCTTGTTTGTTATCTTACAATATAAAAACCTTCCAGCTGACACACCTTCGACGAGGCTACGGGGACAGAATAGCGAGGAGCGTGTAGCTGCTTTACGAAGTGTGTTGCAGGCCAGAGGAGTGGACGCTTATATCGTCCCAACAGCAGATGCTCACAATGTAAAAATTATATTTATACTAGCCCCTTAGAGTAGGTTCGGGTATTATGGCACACTGTAAGCCTTTCTTCAAATAAAATTTGAATGATGAATGAAATGAAATCAGTCAGCCTTTATTGGTTAAACCAGTTTTTGAACATATCAGTTTTTAATAACTAAAAACTTAAGACGTAATTTACTTCAAATAATAACAAAAAACATCATTTTTCTAATAGTTGAACAATTATTAAATTATAAACATGGTAGGCTAATATAGCCTAGGGACATATTTTCCATAAATGCTGTGAGCCATATTGGCCTCACAATCAAATAATTTAAACAGAAAATAACAAATAATTGTAAAACAAACAAAAATATGTCAGTTTCCACTCCTGAGCATTCCTCATGAGCCCATAACTTACAACTTAGGCAAATCGAGGATTCACCTCGATTCGCCGATATTTCCCATAGAATATAGACAGTCCCAACACAAGCACTTCGCATCATTATCTTATCTATCCGTGGTGTATGATTCTGTTCTGTTAAAACGAGGATCTGTTTATCAGAAGCTGCAAGGTAACAATAGATAACAATACAGCATAGCCTAGCAGGCCACATTGTCCCTTTAGTTGTTATGCCATATTAGCCACAGGCACGTTATTGCCAAATAAAGGGTAACCTAAAAAACGAGTAAACAATAAACAAATAAAATGATCAGTATACTAAATATTAAGGATTTGTCTACAAAAGTGGACATTAATAATATTGAAATATTAAAAACTCGAGTAAATAAAATGATTCAAACTTTCCAAAAAATAACATCAAAATACGTAATTTTTTATCACTGGGTGAACATGACACGCTCGCAATGGCCACGTTGCACAGATCGTTTGTGGAGGGGAGGGGGACAAATTACGACATTATGGTAGGTATATTTAACGCTTGTGACGGTTTGTTTCCGGGAAATAACCATAGGCCATAAAGGGCGACTAGGCCATAATACCCGAAACTACCCATACTAATAAAACTTACGCGCCCGTTGATCTGGTGTGTAGCTTCATTTTTTGTTAGCAAATGGGAAGTAACACACTAGATCAACGTAAGTTAAGGGGGTGGCTGTTTAAACGCGATTTCATATGCGTATAGTTACTTTTTCTACTCTGATTAACCTTTAACTGATTTTTATACAAACTCATTCGACTTCTAAATTCTTTTGGGGATTTAGGATAAAATGTATCCTGTTTTTGAATTTGGGTCTTTAGCATGCAATGATATGCATATATCAAGTTTTAGTAAAGTTCTACCGGCGATTTAGAGGTAAAAGTATAACATACTGACGGGCAAACCGACAGACTTTCACATTTATATAATTTTAGTATTGACAAGGGATATGGTAGGACTGACCTACTCTTCCCTACTCTAGCTGTTGGTCGTAGAATCGCACTAGTTTTGAAATGTTTGCTATCCCATGGGATCCACTTACGCTTTCAAGTAGCCAGGATCTTCAAGTATCATGAATCTAAATTTCATCAAAGTTAGTTTAAAGGCTTAAAAAAATGTAACAAATACACTTTTAATTTATAACATTAATGCAGATTTCACTAGTACCTACGCCATACCCATTCCTGTCTCTATGGCATGTGTCAGAGCTCACATTTGTCTTATTTTAAGTAGAGGGTAAGGGACCTTGGTGGTCCGGGTCTTCTATGTACGATAGACCATCTCCTGTCCTGCCTGGTAGCTCGTGGCAAGGAAAAGCGAAGCAGGTCATTACCAAAAAGAACACTGGTAGAGTGCTATGCAGCTACTATCCCGGGTCCACCATTCCCTTTTCTCTAGGATCCACCGCCTTACTTGTTCCTGTCACCAAAACGACAATGTCATGTTCCGCTCCAGTTAAGTACGATTCTAACACGGCCACAGGACAGCGATGCACCTTCAAAGTCTATGGTGTTTGTCTAACATCTATAGGATCCGAGTGCTTGTTCACTTAGACGTGTTCCGATTCGGAGGATAAGGTAGCCGGTAAACTTACTTTTTCTCGAGGTTTAACATCCTGGCCTCAGGTTGGCAACGCACCATTACCTAGGTGTCTCTAGGCGGAGCGAATTTCTTATAATCAGGAAATCCGTCTGTTTTTGTTTATCTTCCGATATCATAAAAAAAGAAAATATCGTCATCATCACTCTAGTGTTAATTCCGGTTTTTCTACAACCTTCGAGGAAAGAAATCTCCTACTACTTTTTTTACATCTTTCCCTGTCTTCAGCGTCGCTAGCTATTTTTTTATAGGAGTAGACAGCGACCAATCACACGACTCTTTTGACGGTAAGAGATAACGTGGTCTTAGATGTTATAGATGCTGTTCTGTCCTATGGTCGTGGTTTTGGGCCTAATGTGCAAGTCTATCGGCTACCCTACCCTCGGTACAAGAACATAACACTGTCATGTGGCAGAAATAGGTAAAGGGATGGATTCCTACCTGGGCAAGTTGCTGCAGGGCACTTTACCAACTGTAGTCTTCTTCCGAATCTATGTTCACTTCTTACAATCTGCCTGGCAGGGAAGCAAAGGTGTGAAGGTACATTGTGATTTCAGTCGCAATATATTGCCCCATGTGATGCTAGACGCGAGTGGCTGTCTGGTCTCTCAGGGTCATCTGGAACCGCGCTGGTTTCTGCTTCGCATGCTCTGGTCTGGACTGACGGAAGATACTTCACACAGTTCGAAATAGAAGTGAACACCACTGTATGGTCGCTTATGAGACAAGGTGAGTAGCAAACGATTGTGAACAATCTTCTTTCCTTGATTGTAGGGAGAATCTGTCTATTACTAGTTTTGGCACACCGGGTGAAATTGAGAAAACGCGACAAAAGAAGAGTGGAATTCCGGCAAACGTCACTTTATGGTTTTCATTAGTCAATTTTCAATTAGTGAATTATAAACTCTATCCGAAAAGAAAAATGCAGTGTATTATAGTAGGTAAGGTGGTAATAAATTCTAGGAAGAAGTTCACATCATTAGCGTGATTGCAGAATAGACCATCTGTCTTACGGTGCTAGGCAGCTCGTAAAAGGCGAGCATAGGCTTACCGTTACTAACACCGTGACACAGTCTTATTACTAACAGTCGTCCGACTCATGTACTTGCACAGAGCAACGCTGGGGGGAACGCGGGGAAGCGAGCGGCAGGGTCGGCGAGCGCAAACTCCATACAGTTTGCGCTCTCTATCTAGAAGGGTTTGCACTCGTTATTTGTTAAAAAATATGTTACAGTGTATTTTATTATAATGTAATACTTGCTGTCTTATAAATTTATAATGGTTTACAGGATGTGTTCTTTTTTTATTCGTAAATAAGCCATCCGGTTTGCTGACGTTTCGTCTACAAAATTTTCATCCACAATGGATGAAACGACACCTTTTTATTTTATTATTTTTCCACTGTCGATTAGTGCACCGATCGATCGATTACATCTGTGATTAAAAATAGTAAGTAGGTAATCAATGTAACTGTTGTCACATATCCTATTAATATTATAAATGCGAAAGTTTGTATGTATGGATGTATGGATGTTTGTTACTCTTTCACGCAAAAACTACAAAGCCGATTACGATGAAATTTGGTATGTAGGTAGCTGAAGACCCAGAATAACATATAGGCTACTTTTTATCCCGGAGTTCCCGCGGGATTGGGACTTACGCGGGTGAAACCGCGGGGCGCAGCTAGTATATAATATTTTTTTTGTTATTATATTGTTCATTAGCATAAAACTTTTTCATCTGACTGTACTAAACAACTTCAATAATTTGATAGGTGGACGAATCGTCGGTGAAAAAAATTATAAAATAAAAGGTGTCGTTTCGTCCACTGTGAATGAAAATTTTTTAGACGAAACTTCAGCAAGACCATCATCGGCTTCATTATTAACATCACATTTTTTGTTTGCCATTTTAAAATAAAACTTTTAGATGAAATATTTAAAATGTTATTATTTGACAACCCTGACACTTGACTGACTTGTCGTGAGTAGGTATATAAAATGTCGGCATGGATTCAATAACAAAGGAGTTGGACTACTGGTAGGTAGAATTCTTTATACTGTGACCGTGATATCTGACTAGGTGGTAGAGTTTTGCAGCGACTCGCCCGGAATGACTTGACAGTCTCTAAGCGGGCGGCGTGAGTTTCTTATCATCTGAAAATCCGCCTGCTTTTTTGCCTTCCAATATCATAAAAAAGCGGGAAATCTATATATCTAAGATGAATATTAAATTTCTGATTCTGAAATTATCTCCATTTACAGTAACACCTATCCTTGGTCTATGCTACTCACTACAGAAAATGGTTTAAAAAAATCTACTTGTACTGTTTCAGTTTTTTAGAGAACAGATATCTTAATATATAAAAAAATATTGTTGTTCGTTAGTGCCACTAAAACTCGAGAACGCCTAAACCAATTTAGATAATTTTGCGACTGCGAGAAAACTAGAAAAATCAACATTTTAATTTTTCCCATATCTTATACCTTTAAATGAGCAATTCTTGTATATACTTATATATAGTTGGAATCTCGAAATCGGCTCCAACGATTCCAATGAAAGTCAGTATGTAGGGGGTTTCAGGGGCGATAAATCGATCTAGCTGTGAATCATTTTTAAAAATTGTCATTTTATTCGTGTTTAAACTAAAAAATATGACTCTTCTTGACATCTATTGGCGAATAATAATACTATTTTTTGTTAGCAAAAAAGTTGTTCCAGCAGATGGCGTTGTTAAGTGACACGAAGTCAATGAGTGTTTGCTGAGAAATTTTATATTATTTTTGTAAAAGAACGCTTATTTATATTTCATCATTTTATTAGTAGGTATGTAATTCATACTAAAATATAATTTCCAAAAAACACAATTTATAAAAAAAAGTACTAAACTTAACGGGTGGAACGAAGTTCGCCATAACAGCTAGTTATACAATATAATTATATAAATAATAATAAATAAAATATATATTAATATTGAGTGAAGTGTTGCAAAACGTACACCACCACTTTTTCTATTCACCATCATTACTAACCAGTGCCGCGTTTCAGTTTAGTAATTGGGTATCCGGTAATATTTAAAACCAACTGAGGCTAAAATGCAATGCCGTAGGAGTCGTAATATTTCAGCCTGAGGTCAGAAACACTATTACCGTCCACGGTGTAGTATATTTTGGTAAAGATTTTGGTTCTCCCCGTGTTGGTCCGGGCTCCTTTGCAGAATAGACCATCTGCCTTCCTTGCCAGGCAGCTCGTAAAAGGCGAGCATAGGCTTACCGTCACTAACACCGTGACATCTGACTAGGTGGTAGAGTTTTGCAGCGACTCGCCCGGATTGGTACCACCGCCTTACCTATTCCTGCCGCCATAACGTCATGACGCATTCCGGTTCGGAGGGTAAGGTAGCCGGTAAACTTACTTTTGCTTGAGGCCTAACATCCTGACCTCAGGATGGCAACGCACCATTACCATGTTTGGTGTCTCTAGGCGGCGTGAATTTCTTACCATCAGGAAATCCGTCTGCTTGCTTGCCTTCCTATAACATAAAAAAAATAAAAAAATAAAAATTTTGGGTAACGAATTCAACTACCCTCGTCCAGTTTTTAATTAATAAATTATGATTTTGCAGGAATTGATATGACGCTGGACAATTGGCTGATTGAGAACATGCTGCCTGATACAGTAGTGGGCGTGGATCCTACCACTTATACAAGAATTGCCTGGACGAGTTTAGAGGTGAGTATACACTACGCATTACCAACCGTATATAATTATTATTCGAGTATAATTCGTATCACAGAATTGTCCAGTCCATTCATCGTAGTCAAGCGTTTTCTTGTTTCTCTAACCTACGCAAAACTCTATAAGAAATTTAGATATTGAATACTCGAAGAACAATGGGTTTAATCGTTTTCTGTGATAAAGTAACAAACAAAAAAAGGCCAAAAATTATACGCATCTCTTCCGTTTTTGTCGGTTAAAAGAAATGCATGTCGGTCTTTCGAGAAGAAAAGTATTGTAAGTAAGCAGAACCTTAGAAAATTTAAGAATTTTACCGTGTTGATCCGGGCTCCTTTGTAGAATAAACTATCTGCCTTCCTTGCGAGGCAGCTCGCAAAAGGCGAGCATAGGCTTGACGTAACTAACACCGTGACATCTGACTAGGTGGTAAAGTTTAGCAGTGACTTGCTCGGATTGGTACCACCGCGTTACGTAATCCTGCCGCCATAACGTCATGACGTGTTCCGGTTCAGAGGGTAAGGTAGCCGGTAAACTTACTTTTGCTCAAGGCCTAACATCCCGGCATCAGGTTGGCAACGAACCATTACCACCTTTGGTGTCTCTAGGCGGCGTGAATTTCTTACCAACAGGAAATCCGTATGCTTGATGCCTTCCAATAACATTAAAAAAAAAACATAGTTAAACAAGACAACCTGTCGAGCCCGCTAATCTATTAAAAAATACAAAAATAAATCGCTAAATGTGTTGGTAAGCGCATAGCTTCCGAACGACTTGACCGATTTGGCTAATTCTTTTCGTATTGTGTTAGTTGTTGCCAGGACAAGGTTCTTATGAAGATAAAAAACCGGGAAAATTGTAGGGAAAAAATCGAAAGACATTTTTTTATTTTCCCATACTAACCAAGTTCGCCAGGAAAGCTAGCAATAAATAAATATGTATGTCTGAACAAATTATACAATTTGTTCTAACCTCAAACGTAGCTGATGAAATACTTCTGCTATGGGTGTTACGAAACGATATTAAAACATGAAGATATTTAGGAACATACAAATCAAAAAATACCTTCGTGCAACTGTGTTCATCACACAAATGCCTGCCTGAATTGAAGGGGTTCATGAGATGTATTGAAGTCCTGGAACCTCATTGCAACTCTTAATTCTTGGATCTGTATTTGTAAGTCCCTTGTATTATCTAGAAATAATATCAAGTCTCAGAAATCAGACCAGTCTGATAGGTCCACGACACACAGATATGATTTGCTCTCATTTAGGGGTTGGGTGTGGGTAACATGTATAGAGAGTTTATTTTATTAATTCCAGAACAACTTGAGATCAGTGAACGTCACCCTGCAAGCAGTATCAGAGAATCTGGTGGATATAGCCAGAACTAACATTAATGAACCGCCTCCACCACGACCAAATAATTCTTTACTGCCCTTGACTATGGCTTTCACTGGTGAGTAAAGCTGGAGTCATATTGCTTAACTGGCCGTAGACTAACTGTTGGTCCTGGTCCCTTGGTTAGAATAGACTATCTGCGTTTTTAACGGCTTATCATCATGTTTTACTTCCAACAAGACCTCTGGTGGTAGAGTGCTATGCGATTTGCCTGATTAGGGATCCAATTCATTATTTTTCCTGCTATCATAATGGTAGTACCATATTCCAAGTCGGAGGGTAGGGTAGCCGGTAGACATGCACAATAGGCTTAATGTTTCGACCACAGGATTGCAACTCATCTATAACATCTATAGTGTTTATAGGCTACAGCAGTCTCTTATCGTCATGATAGTGGTGTGCTTGTTCGCTGTTTTCATATAAAAAATAAAACTTATAAAAAAATTACAGGTAAACCATCAAGGGACAAAATAACAGATCTGATTACCGAAATGAACACAAGAAGAGCATCCGTATTAGTGCTAACAGCGTTGGATGATGTGGCATGTAAGTACCATCTGTAATGTAATATATTTTTAAAGAAGATTAGTAGCAAGTGCCTCACTTAATGGTAAGTGACCTACACCACCCACAAACAACCGCAACACCAGGAGATATCATTACGTTACCATCCTCTAATAATTTAGCTCTTTTAATTGATGTCCTAAAGTAGTATTTTAAGCAGAAATCTAAGATGAGCAGTGTTACCCTTGCATCTCGACTTCATTCAAGATTTGGAAATGAATTTCTTCGCTAGTTTATGTTTCAGAGTGCAAAATGGCACAAATTCAATTCTAATTTGTATGAAATCGAGACTCGAGAGTAACCACAGAAGAACTATAGTACTCCAAGAGTAACTCTACAGATCACATTGAATACAATATATACTCAATAATTACCCTGAATAATGTTCAAGAATCGGTTGGTAGAACTCTAATATAAGCAAATTATTTGTAACGTTTCGGCAGGTGAAGACCCCAATTTGACGAAAATAAGTAAAACTAGACTAGGTACATGAATCAAGACACGGAAAACAAAAAAAAAGGTGTATGTGCGATTCACACACGCTAGAAGTGAAACTTCAGTAAATCGACAAAAGAATGAGATGAATATATATTTGTGTCTCTTACCTGTCGTTTTTCGGTTGCACCCGTTTTGAAATCACAACAATTCTAAAGAAGTTTCACTTCAAAAGTGACAGCAAAACCTATGGCAGCAAATAGGCGGCCGTCAGCCGCGTCTGAGAATAAGTTTACAGACATATTATCGGACGCGGCTGACGGATGCGGCTTACAGCCGCTACTGGTAAATGTGTACATACCGTCCGCAGATGCTTCCGGCTGTCGTAAACCCTCAAATACGTCCGCGACAAGTCATTCTTGTAGATGTGTACAAAGAAAAAAAACGAAAATATGCTGACTATTAGTATTAATAAAGTAAATAAAAATATGGCTTTGTTAAGATAAGAACTATTAATTTATTACATATTTCAGATACCCTCAACATACGCGGTTCAGACATACCGTATAATCCTGTATTCTTCTCGTATCTCGTCATTCGAGCAGATCTGGTATGTTTCTTTTTTAAACACACTGGCACTAAAAAAAAATCAAAATAATATAAATCGTTTCGCAATAGCTCCAAAAGATTATTAAGTACATGTTTTTCGTACTACAAAATGTTGAGTGGTTTGCGATTTTTAGGTCCGTCACATAAATTCGGAATTCCTTTATGAAATCTCGTTTAAAAATTCCAGAGCAAAATGGGGGCTCATACAGATCCACTCGAATTTCGTACGGAAAAAATCCTGACGTGTATGGCAGGTCCATAGATTTGTTGTATTCGTTGTTTTTTTTTTTCAAAACGGATTTCCGTAACAAATTCCGAATATATGAGGCGGACTTTACTGCTTTCATTGCATTCAATTTTAACAACAAATATTTTACAGAATTTCTTATTGAAATTGTACTAATGTACCTACAATTTCAATAAGAAATCATATTAATCAATCTGTACTTAACAAAACAAAATACTGAGAGATTACCTAATTCGTTCGTCTGGTCACTATAGGTTATCGTGTGGGGATATGACGACCCGCTAATGGTTATTTAAAAATACCATAAAAAAATCCATAAGTTCGGTCATTTTAGTTATATGATAAAGTAGTACGCAACAACTCACCCGGATTGATACCACCGCCTTAACGCTCCCCGTCTTCGTATTCCTAGTTGGAAGGAAGAGAATTATTTAAACTTATACGTACGACCTTATAAGTAAGCATTGACTAAAGTTCTCCAAAGTTTAACTTGGTATTTGCTTATCGCTGGCTTAATTTTCAAACTCCGTATCTCCATTTGGTAAAATTTTACAGGAGGAAGAAAAAACTGTTTTATTAAATAACTAACAATAAAAAAATAGACAAACAACTTATGTTACATTAAAATATTATAAATGCTTGTGTTTGTTGTAAACATATATTTATGATATATTTATACTAGATAAACATATTTTCTTTATTAGACAACATTAAAATCAACATTTCGAAAATTTTGGAGTTGGAGGTTTGAAAATGAAGCCTACGTTAAAGTATGGCCTTTATCAAACTGTGATATAAACTTTTACTCTTAGCCTGTTAATAAAACAGAAGGGCTCACCATTCCAGTTAAAGATCTGTAGCGCCGATGATAAGACAGCGATGGACGTTAACACTGGTGTATATACGACGAAGACGGTTGAAACTTGTCTCTGGAGAGCAGACGAGCCGCCTTCTTGTCGGCTAACATACAGTGTAAAAATGT
>NJDD01003446.1:73182-92076 GCA_002245505.1 Calephelis nemesis
CCCGTACCGCGCGCCCCGCCACGCTAGTTATGTTCGTGTACCAAGTGAACAGAAAATTTTACGAGAGTGTTTCTTTTTGCCCGCCATATTCATCTTGCCTTCCCTTCCCCTACCTATTAAATATTTATTCAATGTTTGTTTTATTACATAAATTTTGCCTTATAGGAGAGTAAATAATACCTTATCTGTATTTGCCCTGCACTTAATCTTGCAAAAAGAAATCTAAGTGAGCACATAATAAAATTCCAGGATATTATGCTAATAAATAATAAAATAAATAATAACAACACTATAAAGTTTCTAGGGACTGTCAGCTCACATGCGTGATCTCAATAGATCCATAGCTAGGATGTTGCAATTAATGTAATTTTACAGAATTCCGACAACGTGATACTGTTCTGGGGTAATGGTGAACTTTCAACAGAGATACAGCAGCATTTATCATCTGAGGGCACGCAAGTCGTAGCCAAGCCTTACTCCGAAATCTTCCAGTATTTGACCAATTTAACAGTAAGTTGGTAATTCTACACTTTATTATGAGCAAAAGATTACGGATAACTCTTTTTTGACGTTGCAACATACAGAACAACATACAGAAGTAATTTCATTCTACTTCAGGAAATAGTTGGAATAGCCAAAAGGGTTCCACCAAATGCCAATCGTTATTTAGCACGGGTGTAAGATACTTTCATTAGTCAAGATTAATAAAATCACCAAATCATAAGCTATTTTGTGTAATCGGGCTTTAATAAGTAATTCAAAATAGACATCATAGTCAATGACTGACTGTCATGTCTTCAGTTTTTTTTTTCAGTAAAATGGAAAGCTTTATCTAAGCACATCGAGTAAAACTTGGTGGCATTGAGAAAATACACGATACCTAAGTAGGTACACTAATTTCTTCATTGAATTTCTCTTGAGCACTTTCGCATTACAAAATTGTGCAAAAGCCACCAAATTTGATTAATTTACGCAACGTAAACTCGAAATTCAATTCAACCATTTCACTGTGTGGATATGCAACTTTCCAATCGATGATTGATTTCAAGGGCAACATTACTTACATTATAACCTGCCCCATCTGCTTTTCTATATAAATTGTCTTTTCCAGATGGAGCTCCCACAAGGCAGCGTTGTATGGCTATCACGAGACGGAAGTCATGCGGTGTATTCAGCAGTCGAAACGGTTAGAATAAACAACATATTTTAATGAACCAAATCTTTTGCAAGAATCAATCAAAAATCAGTTAAACGCAGTGCAGATTCAAACAACTGATTTTAATTCAATACGATGTCGTTTAAATAGCCGAAACAACTTCTTATATTTTGATCATAATATTATATTGGATTAAAATGTTATATGGGATTAATGGAACCATCAAGAAAGATTTTAATTTGACTGTAAAAACAGCATTAACATTGGTTCATCCTTTAAAAGCTTAAAAGGTACGATTATTACATAAACAACTTACAGTAAAATTAAGAACTTTCATAGATTTGTGTTTAAATAGCATAGATTTTTAATTGTCCAACCTGTAGGGCTTTTATTAAATTTCGATTTCATGCAAATTGGAAATTGGAATCAAATATGTCATTTTAGGTACTCTTGAATAATTAAAATTCTGTTGAAAATAGACAAAAAGTAATTTATTTTATCGGAATCGTATTTTTTATAACTAAATGTAATTCACTTGAAATGTGTTCAAGAGTGCGGAAAATGATATATCCGATTGCAATTTCCAATTTACATGATATCAAGATTAAAGTACTCTTTAATCTTGATATCATGTAAATTGGAAATTGGAATTGAGGATTACTTCCTACTGATCAAAATGAGCAAAGAAATCGATATCACTATTTTAAAATAAAGAACTGTTACTACTTCGCCAGAAAACTAATATCAGTTCTAACTGCTAAAACTGTGAAAATTATGGTTTCTCTCTTGCCTTTACCATATATTAATTAGATTTTGTTGTATACCTATGTTCAATGAACAAACATAAATCTTTTGCGATTTCAAATTATTTGTGGATTTAAAGTATTATCATTTTCAGCACTTTTGTAGAATTTGATTACAACGGCTTATTTCTCTTTCATTTAAATATTTTTAAGGAAACTGAAAACTAATAAACAGATGGCCGAAAGCCTGATTAGCAACGGAAGCCTGATACCAAGAACTACACACCAATGCTCGCCAAAAACCCTTATAAGGTGTTCCAAGCTTGTACATCAACTGCTAAACTTTATAACCCTTAAGTCAGAAAACGACTATGAACAGACGATTGAACTTATGATGACTGTAATAGATTGGGCAGTGATACTAACTCCGGCAAAGAGTTACCGCAAAACTCTGCCAGCTAGTATTAATATTTAGAACTAACTGTCCCGGCGAACTTTGTTCCACCCTGTCAGGTTGGGAAATAATAAAGTATTATTTTTCCCTTTTTCCCTGCAACTTTCCCGGTTTTTCTCTTCATAAGAACCTTCACCTGATAATAACTAAAACAATAAAAAATAATTAGCCAAATCCATGCAGTCTTTCGGAAGTTATGCGCTTACCAACACATTTAGCGTTTCATTTTTATATATAAGATGAACTATTTCACTAAGGGGCAATGGGGTTGTCTCCTTATGTCATGAAAACTTGCTCAATTTTCCAGAATGGAGTGTTAAACACTTTGACGTCTGTGTCACCGGTGGCCCTGATGAAGTGTATCAAAAACGATGTAGAACTCCAGGTACTTTGTACATTTTTAACTATCCTCAAAGTACACAAATTTTAAATAACCAAATCCAGAAATACAGGTCGGTTATCATCTAAGCTTAAAGTAAAAGCGGCCCACAGCATAAAAAGAATAGTTAAGACTTGAGACGTACAGACTATCAACCTTGATTTTCTGACATCCCCTGCAAATGAAGAAAAATGTAAATTATATTAGAGCAGCGTGAAAAAACATCTTTTCAGTCTAGTATACTTCCACCTTCATAACATTTTATCAGACGAGTTGCAGATCATACTTACTTAGTAATCAGAAAAAAAATTAAGATTAACAGCTGAAAACAATATTCTATTTGGAAACTTAAATTAAATGTAGAATCTATACTTGCTATCGTCGGCACTTGGTGGAATTCCATTGTATATACACGTTGTTTGGAGTTAACACTTGTACTTATCCACTGTATATTTTATTTAACACTTTCTGTTACTTTCTAGCCAACCGGTTTCACTGTTTACAGCATCATCAGGGCTTTGAAACATCCCTGATTCAAACTTGATTTCAAAGCCCTGATGATGCTGTAAACAGTGAAACCGGTTGGCTAGAAAGTAACAGAAAGTGTTAAATAAAGTATACAGTGGATAAGTACAAGTGTTAACTCCAAACAACGTGTATATAAATTAAATGTGTCCATTGTGTATTCCATAACTTTCAGAAATTATCCCAAACTATGTTTACAGGGTTTCAGATCGGCTCACATTAAGGACGGTATAGCGGTAGTTCGATTCCTGCGCTGGGTGCACGAACAAGTCGACGCAGGGGTGAATGTTACGGAAATAAACGTGTCCGACAAACTGGATGAACTGAGAGGGTACGATTTTTTAAAATATGCGAGGTCAAACAAACTTTCCTTATGATAATACCAAAGATAATATTTACTAATCTCTGGTAATGCCTAAACAAGCATAGTAAAACTGCAAGAACCAACTCCAGCTATTTTATTAGTTATGACCAAAGAGTATAATAATATACCCATTGATACATGGTTATAATGGTTATGACACGGACGTCCCGATTTGACAATGGTAATGAAAATTTGTGTTTGTTCCTGTATAGGTATATTATTATACTCTTTAGTGTTTAGGGAAAAGAAAGAAGTTGACTGGGCCCTTACTTGATAAAAATGGTGGTTGCTCGATGGTATTTGTGGAGTGTTTGGTGAAACATTCGTTCACAATAATGTCCTTGTGCGTAAGCGCATTATCGTGGTGAAAGATCGAAGAATTTTCTTTCCACAAATCTGGCCTCTTTCGTCGAATTTGCTCTCTTATACGACGCATCACGCTCAATTAATATTCCTTTTTGCCGTTCGATTTTTCGGCAAGAATTCTGAGTGCACAACACCGCTATAGTCAAAGAAAACACTCAACGTTTTTCGGTTTTTCGGTTTTGTAGTTGGAAGTTGGAAGGCGCCACTCCGAAGCTTGTTGACTACATTGCTTGTCTAACTTGTTAGCTCGTTCAACCATCTCCTCAGCGACTCTCATGCGATTGAGTTTTTGGAGAAAATTCAGGTCTTTTGGGACTGGCCGAGCAACATGTTTCATACCCAAATGATTAGTTAAAATGGCATGGATCGACTCGTAAGATACACAAAGTGCGGTTCAAATCTCACTCAAAGTACCTACATAACGTAAATAAATAAGTTTTACATGGCTTAATACGTACTTTTAAATTATTCTACTGTAACACAGAAACCTCTTAAGCGATTTAGACTATACAGGATATTCATGTGCTAAATTTCGTCACGTCATTAACGTCGTTGGTGGATAAGGGTGATCACGGAAAAGAACGCAGTTTATTTTATTATCGGTCTCATAAGGAGTTAGAAGAGGTAAATATTGTTACTGGAGCATCTAGTAAACTAAATGTGGTCTTGTAGGGAAGAAGAGCACTACATGGGACCGTCTTTCGCTACAATAGCTGGTGCAGGAGAGAACGGTGCCATCATACATTACAAACCGTCAAGGGAAGGAGAGCAAAGAGTCGTCACCAAGGACGATATGCTGTTGGTAGACTCTGGTGGGCAGTACAGGTCTGTAGGAACTTAATACGTTATATTATTTTTCTCTGTTTTTATTAGGGTACCTAACATTTATTGATAACTAGCTGAGCCAGCAGACGTTGTCCTGTTCTAGGATCTTAATATATTTTTTCGAACCTTCCCCTGACAATAAGTAACATAACAAAATAAGAACTAGAAAAATATGTCCATCCGTTCACGCGTGATGTGAAGACCAAAGGAAATAGGGATTTATTTATATAAATAAGGCTAGCTGTTACCCGCAATTTGGCACGCGATAAATTGAGATTTCTCTTATTCTCAAGTTGAATCAAACTACACGCAGCGTCAAAATTAAAATACGTTGAATGGTTTAGGAGTGGTAGGAGGAGTGGAAATATGTATATAATATATATTAAAAAGATAAGAAGATTAAGGCAGGAAACATAGTATCAGTCGCGACTTACGGACGCGGCTTATTGCCGCGCCTGATAAATGTGTACCTTTGGTTTGGTAAACCAACATGTGTACATACTGTTTGCGAACGCTTTCGGCTGGCATAAATATCCAGCACGCCGGATATCTTCCGGACGTCCGATCGCACAAGGTCACGTCTGCGACTTATGTCAGATAGTTTGCACGGCTCAGTGTACTGTCATTACCTAGATACCCTGTAAGTCGCGGCTGTCAGCCGCATCCGATAATATGTTTCCAACTTAATTGTTACCAATTGTGTTTAGTAAAATGATATTTCAGAGATGGCACCACTGATATAACTCGCACCAGACATATGAGCTCCTCCCCAACTCCTCGACAGCGACTGGCCTTTACAAGAGTGCTGAAGGGGCAAATACTACTGGGTACAGTTGTATTCCCTGCAGGAATCACCGTAAGTGTGTGATCACTAATTATGTGAGGCCTTCAAGGGAGGGCGGAAGTCGAGAAAATTTTATCTAATCTTACTTTGGTAAGGCAAAAAGACTCCACAAGAAAAGTCTTTATTTATATTTATTAATTCTGTCTGTATGACACAGGTTAAAATTATATGTAATACGTATTTCATATGTTAATACTTCATAACTCGATTTTATTTTAATAAAATATTGTAAAAATAAAAAAATCCGTATGTTATCTTTATACAACGTTTTATAATCATTATATTTACAGTTATTTTTAGGTGGTTTTAATTAACCGGCCCTCCTCAAGATTTAATGTACTGGCCCGCCACTAAATTATTTTTTTTAATTTACCGGCCCGCGGTCAAAAAAGTTTGCCCCTCTAACCTAACCTAAAAAAACAACCTAAAAATAAAAAAATCTAACCCACAGTAAGCAAGTTCTTGTGTTATATATTAATTAAATAGAAATACTTAAATCAATTTAACAAACACCCATACTCGGAAATGTTCTAAACATAAATGTCTGCCCGTCTGAAATCGAACCCAAACCTCGCGCTTGCTTGGTTTGATTTACGCTAACCTCTCGACCAATGAGGTGTTCTTTGTCTATTAATGACACATACTATAGTATAGAACTATTGAAAGAGAGAGAGAGATTAGAGTTCACTTCTATTAAAAAACTTTCTGGGGCTGGCTATACGACAAAATCATACGTAATTCTCTAGACATTCTAGAAAATGATTCGCCGAAAAACTTGTTTCTTTTAAGGGAAACGTACTAGAAACTTTTGCAAGAAAAGCCTTATGGGACGTGGGACTGAATTACGCTCATGGAACGGGTCATGGTGTGGGACACTTCTTGAACGTGCACGAGGGACCCTCAGGTATCCTGAGCAGTCTGATAGTGACTGATCCTGGAATATCAGAAGGAATGATATTTAGTAATGGTAGGTCACCGACATTACATTTTAATAATAACAAAAACACAATACAATACGCATATTAGGCAATAACCTCGCTCTATTTCCAGTTTCCCCGGCTGCTTTCCTCTAAACGGGGGAAACTGGGAGCAAAATCGTCAAATCTTCCCCCGGATTATTATTTAATTTATTAATCCATTTAGCGAACTAAAATCGCGCTATTTGTCTATTGGTATCAATTAAAAAAACTTTAATATTTTATTTTACATTATTCAAAACAGCGATTTTTCCGCTGATTATAAATTAACAATCATAGCTTGTAACAAACATAATAATTTCAAACAGATTTCATATTTGCCACCTAAATTCAGTCTATGACGTAATAAAAACATTCCATTTACTACCTTTATAATATAATATTATTATTTTCGTATATGAATACGTTACATGAAGATAAAATTAATGATCATAGTAATCAATACAAAAATCATGTATGAAAACATAATCAAATGCAAAAGAAAACCAGTTATAAATAGTTAAAAAATATGTTTGTTAAGAAATAAATAGTATGTATTTTCTTCATAACACTAATATTGAAAAAAATATTGTGAATAAGGGATTAAACAAATAGGTATTCAGAAGCTACGCAGGCGAGAGTTCTTGTAATGTGGTCTTGAGTTGTTATTCTTGAGATGCTCTTTGGCGCAAACATTACAGATATGAATGGTGTTTTTTTTTAAATTGGCATTACATACATTAGTCCTTTTATTGTTACAGAAAGATAAAAATAATTGAGATTTTGATGTTTGTCGACAAACGATATGAAATTTAATGTGAAAATTCTTTTCTTATTTTATTACTTTTATTCGAAGAACCGGGCTACTACGAAGTCGGAGAGTACGGTATTCGACATGAAGACCTGGTGGAAGTTATCGAGTTGAATAAAGATGCCGATCATATATTGGTAAGGACAATAACAATAAAATTATTTACTCCCGCCAAAACCTCAATACCTTGATCATGTCTGCTTTAAGTCAAAAAATCCAATTAATCTGGCCAAATCAAATCTGTCCACCCGTATAGACAAGCACACGCACACACACACACACACACACACACACACACACATATATATATAAACACAGAGAGCGGGAGAATGAGGGGAGAGATAAAACCTTGATTGAAATATCCCTGTTTCCCTAAATCCCTCAGTCCAACAGGGGGTTAAAGGTACATTATTGTAGAAGAGTAAGATGTATAGGAAATTTTTCTTGGATAAGCCTTAACAATTAACCTTATTCCATTACCAGGCTGACGGTCTAGTTGGAGACTTCAACGGAGTTGGTGCGTTGGGCTTCTACACCATCTCACTGGCTCCACATCAAACAGCATGTCTTGATATCGATCTTCTTAACGATTTTGAGGTAAATGGCTACTCATATCCAATAGATAATTCCTGCAACTTTTAACTGCGTCACATTCTAGCTTTTTTATTGTAATTATTAACTACGAGTAGGTATTTGCAGGGTAACGCGTCGCCTAAGGGCAATATTAGGATACACTGACAAGAAATAATTAAAGCGGAGAAAACTGCAAAACACCGACTTCAACTTGAATACGTAGTCGCCTCTGAGGTCAAGCGGCCAGGTGTTGGACTTCACTTCATGAGGTCCCGGGTTCGGTTCCCGGGTTGGGCAACAAATAGGAAATGTGGTTTTTCCAATTTTCTGATCAGAAAAACAAAATGTTGCTCGGGATGGGATGTGTGCCCGGTTGGCGATAGACTTGCCACATATCACATAGTGGGACTTGGTGTATTCGGCTAATCGTTGTGGTTGTGCCTCTGCCTACTTCTATGGGGATAAAGGAGTGAAGAATATTACTTACTTTTACTTTTTTTTACTTACTTTTACTATTTATGTACACAAAAATTGAGTATTTTCCTCGATTTCCGTCAAATTCCTCAAACAGATCCAGTCTCGGACTCGGAAATACGATCTTTAGCTTAGTTTCGGTGTATGAGTTAGCAATATACCTTTGGCTATGCAAAACATTGCCAGAGTAGGTAGGTAGTACCTCTTAACATAATCTCGCCTAAATGTTCATGCATTCTTTGGTTATCGCCTTACGGCCAATATTAATAATCAATCCTAATCCAAAACTTGCTGTCCAAGATTGATATTTTGATCCATTTTTATGTTATCGCTTGCCAATAACATATCCGTGGACAGGATAAATATGGCAATTTGGTATAGGATAAGCCGGCGGATACGCAGCTATCTAGATTGCTTGAAATCCATCTTTAGAGAAATATTATTAACATTGGCCGTTAGTGGTCTACTACAATATCGGAAATTGGAATGGAGTATGTCAGTTTAGGTACTCTTGAACACAATGCTAGCGAATTATATTTATTTAATAGTAAACAATAAATTATTTAATTAAATTTTATTTAGTTAAATTTATTTGTAACTGTTAATAATCCGCCAGTATTGTGTTCAAAAATATGTAAAATGACATAAGATTGCTATCTCCAACTCGTAACATTACTCTGGTTTTGAAATGTATTTGTTATTACAGATAAAATTCATAAATGACTATCATGCAAGAGTATTAGCCACGCTGGGTCCTATTTTACGAGAAAGGGAGCTTCTAGAAGATTATGAATGGTTGCAAAAAGAATGCGCGCCAATTCAGCGAAGTGCCGCTATTTTGATTTCAATATCGACGCCATTGTTGATGCTTAGTATTTTTAATCTATGGTCGCTTTAAATAAAGTCCAAGGGCCCTACCATGAACGCTTAAAGCAGTATTATTTCCATCTTGATAAATGTTCGGTTTTATAAGCAACTTTATGGCATACGCATAAGGTTGTCTTTCTCCGATGACATTTAGTATTATTGAAATAACACTGTTTTAAGAGCTTATGGTAACCCCCCAAAACTATTTAATTAAAACTTACATAACTAAAATAAAACATTAAAAATCAAAGTTTTTCTTATTAGACACTCTTTCAATCGTCATTAGTTAGGTACCAATGACGATTGAAAGACTTTTAACACTTCATAACACGTAGGTACCTATAAAACCAAATCATTAATGTATTTGTGGCGTCTTCGTCTCGCTTTGACCTCTAAGCTTACGCCAGTGTAGCCTTCGCACATACGTACCTTACCCACTTTAAAAAACTACAAGTAGTCCAAAATAGGTTCATGCGTACTGCCACCGGTTGTCCGTGGTACGTAAGCAACGTTGATCTACATCGCGATCTAGATTTGCCCCCAATAGCGCAGCATTTTAAAAAGCTACGGAACGTTACTTTGAAATAACGGCTGCCCACCCAAACCCGGTGTTAGCACCCGCGTGTGACTACACACCGGCTGTAAACGCGCCCACCAATCTTAGGAGACCCCGTCACGTCCTATCGGGTCCTCCGGATCCAATAACCGCGGCAAACGCGAGCCTCCCTCCCTACACAAACTCACAGGACATTACAATGCTCCGTCGCCGCCGGTCTCTGCGGCGAAGATCTCTCTTGCGCCCGGCGCCTAGAGCTGAGCAATGAGCCGCCACTATTCCTCCATCAAGTCCACCGAGCAACCAGAACGCAGCATCAAATCTAGGTGTGGTCTCCCGGGAGACAGCCCTTGTTGCTGGCGTTAAAAATCGCGAGGTTGGCAACACATTAGCCATTACAAAAAAAACACGCTTTGACGTCATTAACGTTTAATATGCCAATGTTGGCCCACTTTGTCATATAATCTGTTCGAATAACGAGCAAGTACATATGAACGCACCCCGACTTACTAACTGCCAATATTAATAATCTATCTGAAATTAGAGATCGTGTTATTTTAAATCAGTTGCCAGGTAACCGTTGTTATTTTTCAATAATTAACAAAATATCTTAGCAACCTATCTCTAGACGACCTTTCGTTATCTGTAGATAAGTTGTTAATATTGGCTATAAAGGACCCTAAAAAGAGCTCAAATAACCGTTTTATTTGTGGTTAGGTAGGTACTTCTATTACTCCGAGATTAACCTCCTAAGACCCCTTGTACAGGTTTCTGCAAAAAATGAATGTCGTCATTCAGTCCCGGAAAGATTGCAACCTCCATAATGGTGTAGTCCCAGCATACAAAATTTTGTACATATTTTTAAATTGACCCGCTCTTTTTTATTTTTTATCTGTAGACAAAATTTTATAGCTATGCGTCTATGGACAGGTTTGACGTTTCGTTTCGCAATGCAACCAACACAAAAAAAACAAAGTTGTCAAAATCATTTGTGGTTGTCGTTCGAAGATGGCACACGGACAGCGAAGATGTAAGTTTTAATAAAGATTAACCTAAGTAATCGTGATTGTTTTGCTAAGATATTTATTAATTTTGCTTTTTATGTATCCAACTAATTAAGTTTAACTTGTTATTTCATGGGAAGCTTCGTAATAAAAAAAATAAGCTATCATATATTATTATGTACAAATTTTTGCACTCCAGGTCTTAGTTTATAGATAGCACTATTTGAATTTGTTAAAATATTTGCACGTTCGGTCTTTACTCTGGTAGATCTAATTGACGGTTGGTGCTGATGGCTAATGCTTTTTTTGTTCATGCTTTACAGGTCTCCGTGATAAAGACGTAATTAATTATCTAAACGAATCGGAATTCGAAGATGACAGCGGAGATGAATATTCCGTAGATACTGTTGCTTTTCAAAGCAATTTTTCTAGTTCTTCCGAATCCTCAGACGAAGAGACTGCACATGAAGAATTAGCACCACCAAGACCTCCTAATCGACCAAGTCGTGGTAGGGTGCAAAGCAACAGAGGACGGAGTTCATCAAGAAGAGGTTCCCGAGCACGTAGGTTCCCCCCACCAGGAAGAAGTTCGTCCAATAGAGACAGCGCGTCGTCATCCTCAACCGACAGTCAACGCGAATGGGAGGAAAAAGATTTTTCACCACCTGGTCCGTACCTTTTACAACCTAATTATTTACCCATTGATTCTAGCAGCTATTCTAAATTGGAATACTTTGAACAGTACATCGACGATGATTTTACTGATTTGATGATCACAAAAACCAATCAAACGTCTATTCTAAAAACTGGTAAATCTATAGGTTTGACAAACAAAGAATGTAAGATATTTATGGGAATTACTATGTTGATGTCATGTATAAATTATCCGTACATTCGGATGTACTGGGAACAAAAGTGGCCTATTCCTATTGTTGCTGATAATATGACAAGAGATCGATATTTACTGCTAAGAACGTCAGTAAAAATAGTGTTTGATCCCGATGTTTCTGATGATGAAAAGGTCCGTGATAAGGTTTGGAAGGTTCGACCAATAATCACCCGAATTTTAGAAGGTTGCCATAAGATGGAAAGGAGTCAGGGCATTTCAATCGATGAAATGATCATTCCATTTACAGGAAAATGTGGAATCAAACAATACTGTCCCAACAAACCAAACCCTGAAGGTTTGAAAGCATTTGTCCTTGCAAATCCAGACGGAATTGTTTGTGACTTAGTCATCTATCAAGGAGATACGACCTTCCCTGAAGAGTCTGCCGCTGGGTTTGGCCTTGGAGAAAGTGCAGTTATAAATTTGACAAAAACTCTAGTACCTGGCCATATTCTATATTTTGATCGTTATTTTTCGTCACTCAAATTAGCTCAGGTACTGAATGAAAGAGGCTTTAAATGTGTAGGAACTTTAATGAAGAGTAGAATTCCAAAGCCACTGCAAGAAGTATTACCAGAAGATAAAGAGTCGAAGAAGAAAGGCAGAGGTTCGAATTCTGTTTATGTTAACTCTGATAGCTCCGTTGCCTAAGTGGTTTGACAATAAGACTGTAGTTCTTATGTCGACCATTTACGCTAGCAACCCTGAAGATGAATGCCGACGGTGGTGCAAAAAAGAAAAAAGGTTCGTCATGGTAAAGAGGCCGATGGTTGTAAAATTGTACAACAGCAAAATGGGAGGTGTAGATCTAGCGGATCGAATGTTAGCAGTGTATCCATCTCGAGCAAGAACTACGAAATGGACAGTCCGTTTTATTGCCCACATGTTTGATTTAGCGACATCCAACGCTTGGATTCAGTATCGCAAAACTGAAAGAGAAAGGGGTGTACCTTTGAAAAAGATACAGTCGCTCAGACAATGGAAGATGGATCTAGCGGAATTAATAATAGACAAAAATAGTTTAGAATCAGCAGAAGCTATTGAAGATGAAGAAGAAATACATTCACGTAAAAGGGGCTGGCCAGGGATAAACCCACTCCCATCCAAGACTCGTCGTCTACATGGGGCTATACATGTGCCTACATTTGAAACTGTTGTCAACAGATGTCGCCTGCCAGGATGCGACAAAAGAACCACAGCGAAATGCACTTATTGTGGAGTAAGTAGTTTTGTGTTTGATGTCTAGTCGCAATTGTTTCAAGGATTTCCACGAACAAGATTTTTAATTGATTGAGACCAAAGATTAAATTCTTTCGGTAGTAAAAGAAGAAAATAATGTTTTATGTTTGATTTTTTGTTTGGTAGTACAACAAACTATATTTTTTATATTATGAATGTCATAAATCTTTAGCTTAGAGACTAAGGATTTACATTAGTTTTAAGAGAAGTCCTAATCTAAGTAAAAAAAGGCTGTCATTATTGTGATTTTATCTTTAGGATGCTGCTAATTAAGAAGTTTATTTTAGAAGAGTTTATTGATTTATAAGTTCTTTTTTTGTGTTTATTACTTAAGACTGTTTCTAGAAGTTCATATTTGAATAAAAAAATATTTTATAAGTATGTTGAGTTTATATTATTTATTGCGTTCAATTCATGGATTGAAACCGAATGTGCAATTTATTGAACAAAAGATGGCTGCTTAAATCCTTAGCCATTCCATTTCAAGAGACATTTAAAATATTTAAAAAGCATTACATAATCAAAATTTGTAATGTAAAAATATATATATCAAAATCAATGTCTGGGACTGAGGGCCAATATTTATTATGTGCATAATTTTGTACAGTGGGACTTAATCACTACGATTTCATTTTTTGTCTAGGTCTTAGGAGGTTAATCGGAACAACAATAGGTAATACAAATATGAAACAGTATAAAAAACAACCTACAAGCGTTCGAAATTGCACATTCTCCATCACCAAGGAGAACTATTAAATTAAAAATTTAATAAAACGCATAGTTACTTCAATAACATATTTTATTTTATTAAAAACTCTTCAACACCCTGTAACATTATTTAAACTAGCAACATCTTTAAATATAACCTGTTTTTGAATATATTTTCCTATGCTACAATATTTTTTTTATCAGTAACAAAGATAAAATTTAAAAGACTGGATTTGAATTGACCTTTAAGAAATAAATAGTTAGACTGCGTTCAGACGACACGCGCACGCCACGCCATCAACCGCGTCGAACACGCTTTGATTTTGTTTCGACATAATTTGAGCCCTATTGTCACACCAATATTCTCAAATTTACATTTTTTACATTTTAGAAATTTATTCACACCAAATGCTTAACACACTAAGCAGAGCTAGGGGCACAGACATTCTATGGACTGGTACAGAAGCATTAGCATATCTTTGTACAGCATGTGTAGATGGTGATGTTCGGGCAGCAGCAACCACCACAGCAACCGCCGCAGCAACCTCCGCAAGGTCCACACAGTTTGATTGTATTGTAAAACGTTCAAAGGTTTCCAAAATACGAGTATTTAGATTCGTAATGGGTTCGGGTGAGATATGCTAGATTATTTTTTTTATACTTTTAATATTATGTTTTTCACTTGATTGTATTTCAATTTCACACTTCAAGTATTTGATTGAACTAACATTAACTTTAATTGCATTCCACGCCACGCGCACGCTACGCGCCCGCCAAGCGCTTGCCACGCGCGCACCCCGCACGCATCCCGCGCGCGCAGTACACTCCTTGCGCCCGCGCTTCAGCTAGTGTTGTATTGACTGTCAATAGTAGTAAAAGCAGGTGAGAGGCGTGCGCGACGCATTACGAGTGCTGAGTGCGGGTCTGAGACGGGCTCAACGCGTGTGCGTGCTCGGCGCGGATACGCGTGCTGAGCGCGGGTCTAGGGCGGGGTCAAAGCGTGTGCGTGCTCGGCGCGGGTCATCTGAACACGTCCTACGCTTCGAAACTTTACTACTCAATTACAGCGTTACAAATTCGTAATCGTTATTTTTGCTTCCTCTAAAATTAGATCACTTCAACAGATAAGTTCTAAGGTTATCTGCTATCATTTTAAAAAAAATATTAGAGTTTAAGAATTAATGACATTAATAATAAAAACATTTGAATGCGACGAAAATCAAAATAATGGTATTTGAAAGAGATGTAGCCAGAACGGATGTAAGAGTTTTGGTTGATGATGTAGTGCTGGAACAAGTGAATGAAATTGTATATCTTGGTTGTGCTTTTAGCAGGGATGGAAGGTACACCGCGGATGTAGAGAAGAGAGTGAGTGCAGGGAATAGTGTGAATGGAGCGTTGGGTAAGCTATTCCAACGCGAGGTTTTGAGTCAAAAAGCTAGACTCGCTTTGCATAATTCTGTGCTTATCCCAACGTTATTGTATGGAAGCGAGAGTTGGGTATGTCAGAAAGATCATGAAAGTAGGATAAATGCGGTCGAAATGAGAGCACTACGGAAAATCTGTGGTGTAACGCTCGCTGACCGCATTCGTAACAGTGAGATCCGAGAAAGAGTGGGATCGAAAGAAAGTGTTGGTGTTAAAATGCGAAAGGGCATGCTCCGCTGGTTCGGGCATGTGGAAAGAATGACAGATGAAAGATTGACAAAGCAGATATACAATGCGAATGTGGATGGATGTAGGTACCCGGGGAGACCAAGGCTGACATTTCACGATCAAATCAATCGGATATTATCCGAGGGTGGTGTCAAGAGTCTCCGAAACCGGCGTGTTTGTATGAAAAGGGTAATGAATGTGAAGGAAGCAAGACAGGTTTGTCAGGATCGTGAGGTCTGGCACTCGATACTCTCTGCCTACCCCGTAAGGGACTTGGCGTGAAGATATGTATGTATGTATGTATGTATGTATGTATGTAATAATAAAAAACAGCATGATCACAGACAGATTTACAAACACTAAAGAACAGTTCTCTCTTTTTTACACAGTGTTTACAATTACTCTGAAATACTTTTTTAACTATTGCTAACAAATTTTTAATTATAACCGCTGTTTTATTAATAGCGCACACTTTTGACAGGCCGCAAAGTGGCCCATTGACGCGTAACAAACCACCTTTAGATCGCTTTCGTACACTTTGTATAGAGCAAAGCACTATACCGGGCCACTTTGCTGAGAATTTGTACATAAGTGAATTGTGCAAAGCAACGCGCCCTGATCCGTCCCAGCACAGCCTGTCCGAGAGTGCGCTGTCCATTAGTATTATGTTGATAACTTAGTTCCTTACCCCCAAGTTTGAAACATGTCAGTGTGAAATACTAACGTAATCTCTGTTGGAATAGATATCGATGGTACCTATATGGACATCATATGCAACTTTTGAACACTATTCCTAAACTGCAGAGCTCCACTCTGCAGTTTAGGTGGATTGAGGCCTCTTGAAGACCTTTTGAAGAGTCTCACGTCAAAACCAATAGTAAAAACCATATATATTGTTATAACGCGATAATTATTCAGCTACTCACTGTTATATAAGCATTTAACCTGTACCGAGTTTCAATTTTGATTGATTATTTGAGTTTTAAGCAAATCGGGGCAACTAGCTCAACGCTATATTATAAGCCTTTACTGCACATCTTAAAATTTAAGTTTACTTGCGTTTTGGACGTTGGTGAGTCGTCTCCTATGCCCAAAACGCGAGAAGTGTGTTTAAAATATAGTGACATTTTGCCAGAGTATCTTGCCAGATATTTGGGTCCGAGGGTTTTCTGCGTTTTTGTGGATCTCGACAAAGCGTTTGATAGGGTCTTTGTACGTAAGGAACTTTGGGACATTTTGGCAGATTATGGGATATTCGGGTCCTTGCTGCGTGCTGTGCAGTCTATGTATTTAGATTGTATAGCATGTTTGCGGGTGGACGGCAACATATCGCCTTTGTTTGATGTCAACATTGGCGTCAAGCAGGGCTGTGTGGTCTGCACGCATGTTTAATTTGTATTTGGACAAATGTCTTAAAAGGTTAAAGTCTATGAATGTGGGAATACGCATGGGTGACCAAGTGGTGAACTGCCTGCTTAATGCAGATGATGCTGTACTTTTAGGCTCTACACCATCTGAGCTGCAGACACTAGTCACAGTTATAAAAATAATTGTAAAGAAAGGGTTTTACATTTTAATGCGACGAAAACCACAGTTATGGTGTTTGAAAGAGACGAAGCCAGAACGGATGTAAAAGTTTTAGTCAATGATGTAGTGTTCGTGCAAGTGAATGAAATTGTATATCTTGGTTGCGATTTTAGCAGGGATGGAAGGTACACCGCGGATGTAACGAGGAGAGTTTGTCCAGGGAATAGTGTGAATGGAGCTATTTCATAGCGAGGTTTTGAGTCAAAAAGCTAGACTCGCTTTGCATAATTCTGTGCTTATACCAACGTTATTGTATGGAAGGGAGAGTTGGGTATGTCAGAAACAGCATGAAAGTAGGATAAATGCGGTCGAAATGAGAGCGCTACGGAAAATCTGTGGCGTAACGCTCGCTGACCGCATTCGTAACAGTGAGGTCTGAGAAATAGTAGGTTTGAAAGAAAGTGTTCTCTGCCTACCCCGTAAGGGACTTGGCGTGAAGATAAGTATGTGTGTAAAATATAGTGTTTCACCTAATGCGGACGGTGAAAAGTAACTTTTTACTGAGGGCTCGGCCACCCTAAAACCTAACCTAAATAATACAACCGTCAGTCTCTCCTCATACACTTACGTTTCTCCAAAACGATCATACTCTTCAAGGCACTAGCAACAACATACCTAAGTTCATGAAATTTACTAATAGATAATCTGTATACTCTTGTTTGTCCGTTATTTAATGTAAAAATCAATATCACTTGTGTATCTCGGTACATTATTTCTTTGCAGCGTTGGGGTAAAGCACTTTCTGATTCTATGTTTGACTGGCTGAAAAAAAATAAAAATAAGTGAGTGAAATGAAGTGAAATTTACAAGACAAGAAATATGACTAACTCTGTCACAAGAAATATGACTAACTGAAGAGATAACGTATATGCCTAACCAACGACAAGGCTCTGGGTCGATAGACATTTGCAGGATGAACATAGATGTCTTTATTTAAGAGCAATTATAAGTATTTCTATCTATTCGTATATTTTTTTTTTGCCTGGATAACCCAATTCTAGTTAAAAAAAATATTCCAATTAAAAATATTTTTTGAAGCCTAAAAGCTATATTACAATAAAAACTGTTTGCGGTTTTGTTCAGATAGCTATTTGTAATAAATGTAGTTCTCTTGGTTGGGCAATGCCAAATCTCTATTGCCTAATAAAAATGACGACTGGGATTGGATAAATGCCAGATTGGTGATATGTTTGCCACCTAGTATGTAGGTACCTGTTTGTACCTCTGCTAACATACTCAGAAACTTTGCACAGGAACCTATAAAAGTTTATACAGGATAACAGAAAAAGTCTTACTAGATCCGTTAAGGGTGTATAGCTTTCGTCATTTCAGACTGATTTGACTAAGAAATACCTTATCCTTTACCTAACCGCTTTCGAAAAATTCGAATTCATTTGATTTTTATTTTGAAATTTGCCAGTTTTTCGGCTATTAGAATAGATATTTTGAAATGTGTCGGTCTTATAATCTTACTAGCTGCTACCCGCGGCTTCGCCCGCGTTGTCTACTTATTTGATATTTAGCTCTCCAACATTGCTCGTTAAAATTTTAAGATAAAATGTTGCCTATATCACTATTCAAAGTTTCATCTATTTTTTTGTAAATATTAAAATCAATTCAGCAATTTTGCTGTCAAAACTGAACATACACTTTCTCTTTTCTAATTTCACCTCAGATAAATAGTAGGAATACGTTATTGTCTCCACAGTTTCATCTGCACATCGGCAATTCCTGTGAAATTAAACTGTATAGCAAGTCATGGAAACCTCTAACAGATTTTTTTTTGAAATTTTAGAAATATACGTATCGTCTCTGAGGTTTAACCGTCCGTCTTCGGAATTACTTCTTGAGATCTTGGGTTCTATTTCCGGTCCGGGCAACAAAAAAACAAATAAAAATTTACTGTTTACTTTTAAAG